>JAWPHD010024987.1:0-17593 GCA_037043455.1 Cyrtodaria siliqua | reverse complement strand
GAGGGCGAATATGCCTTCCAGGCAGGGGATATGAGCCCATGTCCACTTTCAAGAATCTAAGGATCGAGTGTGTCAAAGTGTTTACGAATTATATTTAAAAAAAAACAATATTAAACACCATTTTCTTGTTCATTCAGCAGTCTCCCGTATAGTGACCTATTTCATACCTGAGACGTGACGTCACTAAATGTTAACGTAATCAATACTGAAAAGAGGATCCCTACAAGCAACACAAACAAGGGAGCAAGGTAGCAGACGCTGTTTTATTGAGTCTGTTCATGAGAGGTAGTATAATGTGCAACAACTCTCACGTCCCCTAGCACCGGCTTAAGCGGTATTCTACGTTAAAGCCATAGATATTGAGCCTGGTTATCACAAAGGATCAGTATGTAATAACACAGAACTAAAGAAAAGCTAGTGAGAATGTCAATAAATACTGAAAAGCGAATCCCTTGGAAGCAACAAACACAAACAAAGGCTTAATATCCTCAGGATTAATGTGTCGACATGTGACCCTTCAAACAATGTAAGGTCGCACAGGCTTCCTTCCGGTTGTTATGTCTGACTGGAACAATGTGCCTTTTTTAACTAAACCCGTTACATTGACAATGCTAGGTTTTGTAGAATACGAGTATATGGCGTGTTGGTTCTGTGTGTATTTGATATTTACAGAACATGAATATAATTGACTTCAGATGCTCCTATATTATAAAGAGTAACGAAAACGGCCTATTTTTCGTGTAATACATGCATTGTCTCTGCGGTCATATCAGATAAACGCGTGAAACGGCGGGCCAAAAATCCATATGAAAGACCAAAATAAACAAATGACGGGCCGAAAATCTATTTAAATCTAGACTGCGTTACATACATTTAGCATTAAATAATAGATATTTTTTTAATAATCGACCAAGAACCAGTCATATCGTGCATCTGCACGTGCATCCAACGACAACTGCGACACTTGAAAATGGCAGCCAGAATGCTCGCTACCCTGTCAATATTACCATAGTGCACGCAGGAGATCGTTAGAAGACGATACACAGATGAGGACGGACACTAAATAAAGAAATTGTGAAAACAAAGAAAGAGACAGTCTAAATCACAATATGAGGTGAAAACGAATGTGTGACTGGCTCGGAGATGTTCGGCTCAAGAAAATCCAACCTGAAGAACTAAGTATGCATTTAGAACTGTTTTCCTGACAATTACGAAACAAGGGCCAGACATTCATTTCTTTTTGGGTCTGTCATGCGATAATTTCGAATTGAATGCAATTTCATATGAAAATACCGCAGAAATTCGAAGATAATGCTGGACCGTTTTACCGACGTAGAGACGACCATACTACGTACCTAAATGTTTTTGGCGATGGTGTGATAGATTTAACATAGAAAAAAAAATAAAAAAAATAAAAAAATTATAAGTCCAACATGAAGAGAGAGTAGCATTCACAGAATACAGTCATTCTAACAAGTATTATAAAGTAACGGTGATTCACAAATACATCACAAACACATTCAGTAAAAAAGCACATCACAAACATATAACGGTTGACAACAGGGATACCGCCTTGGAACGGTCAGTGGCTAAAGGGACCACCGGGGAGTTTAAACCGGTTCAAGGGTGCACGAAACCTCACTCTTACCCTGTCATCATCTCTAAACAACAGAAAAGTGTGAATAAAAATAATCCCCACCGAGTTAACCACTTACATTAGAGAAAGCAGTTTAGATAGGTGTTATAAGAAACAACACAGAAATGTTCACGTATATAAAATATAAAACAAATAAGTTAAACCTCAAGTTTCATATTGATAAGTATTACACTAGGCAATGTTAATTTACAAGTGCGACAATATGGACTACATATTTATTGAACCATCTTTAGTTGCGTTCAAATATGTAAAGTTATCTTGCCTCATAACAAATGGTAGTTGGTATACTATTTTCTTAAGTAGCGTTGTAGTTCAGTGGATAGAGCACCGGACTTGAAATCAGAATGTCGTGTGTTCGAGCCCCGAAAGAGGCTAACGTTTTTTCTGTAAAAATTACTGTTACCTGTGTATATGTACGATATGCACTGATCGATGTATATACAGTAAATGATTTCCTACGCTATATATGCTCGCTTAAATACCTGATTTCGACAATAGACAACATTGCTACACTACTGAATATCAAAATGCGTTTATTTACGACACTTACTCGTATGTCCCACACTAATTAGCTATGACCTAAATCATGATGTCCATATGAAAATGAGTAATATGTCCTACTGGTTAGCCCTAATCGATTTTATGTTTACATGACATCACTATTATTCTGTGTTCAGTGCACAAATTGTGCAAGGCAGTGTAAATTAACGTTAATTCAGTCAAAAGGAAATCTCGAACAAAAAGGTCCAGATCCAGAGAAATTAGCAACCTATACATGTATATGTTGTTGTAAAATTATATAAAATAATTTCATATTAATTAAGAACACCTTAGAATCTATCTAGAATTGTACTGAACAACCACAGCAGTTGCAGTCAAAGAAAAAAGGTTTTGGAACACATTTTATCAATGGCAACTGAAGATACTTTCGCCACTTTTGGCATGAAAAGGGTATGAGTAATCAAAATCTTACCAGCAAACAGTATAATTACAATTGGGTCAGGGTGAGGTATTGTGCAGCCTAGAACTGGGTTTGAACAATAGCGGCCATTTTGCCGCTGACCGCCCCAATGTGGTACCCTTATTCTTTTATGTTATGCTTGGGATGTCGCATACATTGCATCTATACAACCAAACTTAATAAAAGCATTGATTTCATTGACATGCCTAGTATTTTTCGAGATACTCATGTAGTTGATTCTATCCCAAAATATTTAAACCATTCCGAAAATCCTGTAATGTCTCAATAAACTTCAGACCTGGTCTGATGAAAATGGTTTAAATTTTCTAAATCTAAACCCAATTGTATGCACTTTTCACGAAGACCCTCATCTAACACTGGGCGGTTCACCTTTACTAGTAGTAGGACAAAATGCCTAGGTCTTATTTTTGACAGTAAATTAACGTTTATACCACACCTTAAATTCTTGAAGGCCAAATGCCTTAAAGCTCTTCACTTACTTAAAGTTGTTGCAAACACTAATTGGGGAGCAGATCGAAAACTCCTCTTGCGACTTAATAAAACCGAGTCTGCTGCTTTATTCTCTTAATTGTGTTTGTTGCTCTCAAAGGATCTTTATTTATTTATCAGTATTTATTTATACCGCTTGTGGCTTTGAAGTAGAATACCACTTACGCCGGTGCTAGGGAGCGTGAGAAGTGTTGCTTCTTTCATTACTTCTCATGAACAGACTTAATAAAACCGAGTCTGCTGCTTTATTCTCGTAATTGTGTTTGTTGCTCTCAAAGGATCACCTTTATCAGTATTTATTTACAGATCTCTTATCAGATCCAAGCTGGACTACGGCTCAATAGTATATGGATCGACTTGCAAAAATGAGATATAGGGTCCTATAAAAACCACAGCGTCCGAAAGCAATGGCATCGTAGGTCCAAGTCATACTTGCAGATGCTCAATCCTATACATAATCAAGGATTACGATTCGCCTTAGGAGCCTTTCGTACATCACCAGCTGAAAGTCTATATGTTGAAGCTAATGAACCATCACTGTCTCATAGACGGGACAAATTAGCCGTTCAGTATACCATTAAATTACAATCTAACCCTTCAAATCCAACTTTCGATACTGTTTTTAATCCTAATTATGAACATCTTTTTGATCGAAAACCGAAGGCCATTTGACCATTTGGTCTTCGTATTAACCCAAAATTAAGAGTCACTGAAATCGACCTAAATTTGATTGCCAAGTACAAAGTACCACAAATTCCACCGTGGACTTTGGAAACACCAACAGTTAGTTTTGATCTTTGTAATAATAACAAATCCATTACAGATCCTACTATATTTCAAAGCAAATTTAATGAAATTAAATCGAAATACAGTAACTTTCAACATATATACATATATATAAAAGAATATATACGCAGATGGTTCTAAAGATGGAGACAAGGTAGCTGCGGCAGCTGTTGTTCACAAAAATAGCATAAAGAGCCGCCTGCCTGACAAGGCCTCTATCTTCTCAGATGAACTTAAGGCAAGTGCAATTGAACTTGCCTTAAGGCAATTGAACTTGCCTTAAGTTTTATTCAGGAATCTGATGATGACTATTTCGTAATCTTTTCTGATTCTCTTTCATCTCTTCAAGCACTGGGAAATATGAAACATGATAATCCAGTTGTGCTTCAACTTTTAGAAAAGTACAATTCTCTTATAGTTGATAATGTTGTAATTTTGTACAGATACCAGTATTCAAGCCTGGTTACTGAGGACATTATGTCTGTCTTCGGTTAGCACCATAAATCTAGCTGTGTATCTCTCTACAGGGCTAACTCGGGCTAATGCTAATGATCATAATGTATTGGTTAGCATCCCTTATTTGGGAGATGCTCTATGAACCAGGCTAATGCTAATGCTACATGATTTATGTGTTAGCATTCCTTTTTGTAGATGCTATAAGAATGATGAGTTAGCATGCTAATATTTACGACCATGCTAACCCCTTATTTGGAAGGGACCTTATAAAAAGGGAGGGTTTTCATTATTCGTGGCTTTTTCCTGGCTTTTTACCTGGACTAACAAGAGACCAGTAGTTATGTGAGAGAGACACTATCATTATTAGTAAACGGTTGTAAATATTAATTCACCATTATAGTTGGTAGCATGTAGAAATAAAGTTATAGAATATAGAATTGGACTATATATTTCTTTCTACCTTTTGAAGTGAAGAAATTGTAAAACTGGTGGCAGCGTCGCGATAAGAACTTAAACACATTTCTGAAGAGGAAATTAGTTTAGCAAAACTTTGCTGGAACATTTAAAACAGATATTTGAAATTCGGACTTGTAACAATCACCATGAAAGTCCTGATGTTACTTCTGACGTGTTTGTGTATAGTTTCGGAATGTTCGTTTGAAACAAAAGCAACTACTGTTTGTACTGAAGGAGGATTTTTGCAGAACACAGGTCAGAGTTTAGAACTTGAAACTTTAGATGATGTTTATGTTTGGTCATATGACACTCAATATGACTACAATGGACACAAATGGAAATTGTAAAGTGTTTATCAATAAGTATGACAAACCCGTAAAACAACTCCCTTTAAACGAACTTTACGATTAATGAACAATGGACTACACATGTATGATTTGTTTCATTTGACCGTGTAATGGGTGCAGACTATGCGCAAATTGACGATGTTGTTCCCTTGTTAGAAAAGGATAGTGTGCAGAGGACTGAAAGTTTGGACAAATCGTCAGTTGCAAGGATTTCCAGAGTGAAGTTAAGGTCAGGTGAATTATGGAGTGGGATACTCCTTATTTTGCAACGTCTTGTTGTAAGAACGTGGGATTGCAGTGTGTCATTGTACAATGGATTACCCAGAATCAAGGAATTTAGTCGCTGTGGCGTGAGCCAATTGCGTATCCAACAGTGTTCTGATAGTAAAGGATTATTATATGACAGCAATTTCATTTTTCGTGAAAGTAACGTTAATGGGCAGAATAGAAATGGCATAAATTCTGACAAAGTTGATGGCTCATTGTCCGAAAATGCAGCACCCCAAACATCACAGTGTCAGGCAGCTTAAAAGATTTCTGTACAGTTAACTATTCACCAGATAGAATGACAAAACTTCAGCACCAAGATCCTGATATTGCTCCTGTTGTTAAGTGGCTCAAGTCGGACAGTAAACGACCCCAAGGGACACAGTTGCAGGTTATTTCCCAGCAGTGTGCGAAATATGTGGTTACATTGGGACTTGTTGGAATTGATTTATGGTGTATTAAGAGATACAGAGATACATTATGATCAATAAAGAGGGTTAAAAGGGTTCATTTTTCCTCGAGTTTTGAGAAAAGAAGTGTTAGTCTCAGCACATGACTAAATACTGGAGTTCACTGAGGCATACATTATTACTAAGACAAATGCAAAATGTATGACATCGCAAGGCAGGCTTTGGGGAAAAAACATGCAAAACGGCAGAAACGGGATTATGACACCAGAATAAGTGCTCTCATGTTTAGAAAATACATTGTTTACAGGCAAATAAGTGACCTTTGGTTTGAGATAAGAAAGGGGCCAACTTTAAAAGCAAAGGTTTTGCACAATGACAGACTGAAACCATATCATAAGAACAGCTTGCCAGACTGGTCCATGAAGCATAAACATGTCAAGTCACCGTTAGCAGCCCCTTTGAGTTCCCAACACCTGAAGATGAAAACTAACAGTACATTTGAGGCACGCAGAAGTCAGAGACAGAGTTCAACATAAACCATTTCAATATTGACAATACAAACTTAAGATAGGAGTACTGTTAAACTTCTGTCATTAAGCCTTTATAGACAAAGAAAGTTCATTAGAACTCATGATGAACAAGGAAATGTCAGGGTCATTTTGTGATTAAGTCTTGAACAGAGTGGACGGTTAGCCTGGATTATATTCTTTATTTTTGTAGTGCCAAAATATTCTATTAATTCTGTGGAAAAATGGATTAGGAATACTGTGTACACCCAATATTCCTTGAAAGTTATGTTTTAGAATATATTTTTATATTTCTATACCAAGTTGTGTCTTAAGGTATTCGCAAAGTATGGAAATTGCAAGTGATATTCACTAAATGGGAATTTAATAGTGTGATCGCAAAGTATGGAATTTATAAGTCATATTCACTAAATGGAAATTTATAGTGCTATTCAAACAAAATACGGAATTTATCTAATAGTTTTCCTTTTCAGATATCACTATGATAACATTAACAATAATTTAATACGCGAAATATTGTGCCAAATTATATAATCTTTATAAGATCATTAATGTCATTTTGTGTATTAATTACATTATTTTACTTAAACAAATTTCATTCAATTTAAATGGCACCAGGACATAGTGAGAATGGAACCAAAAATGAACACTTGTGTGATTGCGTTAAAAATACAGAGAACAATTATGTGTAGGTCTAGGACTAAATGTGCAGAATTAGGACTCAGTTTACTAGTGTGGCAAGTTTATGCCTTGAGGATTGTGTATGAACATTGGAACACACAGTATAATATGGATTTATTATATTGCTTCCTGAGGCTTTGTTTTATATCTTTAAACATACACCAAATCTGTTCATTCATTTCAAGTAAAGCTTAATGCATGTTACTAAGAATTTGCGTTCGTTAAATGTAAACGTTTACTCATTTACTCTAAATAATGCATGCTTTATTTTGTAAGAATATTCTGCACAAGACATCTTTGATTATTACTTATTAAACATGTAATTTGACATTCTTTCATTTAGTGTGAATGTTGGTACTGATTTCTTGTTAAAAGAGAGGGATTTAGGGTTTTAATGGGGACGATTAAGCCTGGGAGAGGGGAGTGTTGTAATTTTGTACAGATACCAGTATTCAAGCCTGGTTACTGAGGACATTATGTCTGTCTTCGGTTAGCACCATAAATCTAGATGTGTATCTCTCTACAGGGCTAACTCGGGCTAATGCTAATGATCATAATTTATGGGTTAGCATCTCTTATTTGGGAGATGCTCTATGAACCAGGCTAATGCTAACGCTACATGATTTATGTGTTAGCATTCCTTTTTGTAGATGCTATAAGATTGATGAGTTAGCATGCTAATATTTACGACCATGCTAACCCCTTATTTGGAAGGGACCTTATAAAAAGGGAGGGTTTTCATTATTCGTGGCTTTTTCCTGGCTTTTTACCTGGACTAACAAGAGACCAGTAGTTATGTGAGAGAGACACTATCATTATTAGTAAACTGTTGTAAATATTAATTCACCATTATAGTTGGTAGCATGTAGAAATAAAGTTATAGAATATAGAATTGGACTATATCTTTCTTTCTACCTTTTGAAGTGAAGAAATTGTAAAAATAATGTTATTATTTACTGCTGGCTTCCAAGCCATGTAGGAATACGTGGTAATGATACAGCTAATAGTGCTGGTAAGGCAGCATTAGGTTTACATATATCTAATACCAAATTACCTTATACTGATTTTAAAACTTGTATCAACACATTTATTCGTAACTCTTGGCAAGCCGCTTGGGACTTGTCGGTGAACAATAAACTCCATTCCATTATACCTTACTCGGAGAATGGCGTCCTTCTAGTGGACCCATTCGTCCAGAGGAAGTTGTCCTAGCCAGTGTCAGGATAGGGCATACACGCTATACTCATTCATATGTATTACAAGGTGAGCAGTTGCCAGAATGTATACCGTGTTTTGCACCGTTAACGGTCAAACATATATTGTTGGAATGTGTAGACTTTGATCCTATGCGACAAAGATACTACACAGTTAATACTTTGAAATAGTTATTTGATACTATATATTTAAGTCTTGTTTTAGATTTCTTTAAAGCAATCAGACTTTATAAATCAATAAAATATTTTCCTATATATATATTAACTTGTTTACAAGCCCGTTAGCGGGCATTTGTTGATTTACATATATACATAGTGTATATTGTTACCATATCATCCCTTATTTGTAGATTAGTTTTATCTTTATATGTTTACATTATTTTTAATTACTACTTCATTCCTTCATGATTCATCGTTTTTTGCGCACAATATGACCTATCTATGTGTCGACGTGCCGTAAAACACCATTCATTCCACTTCATTCCTGTAATTTATTATAAGTATAAAAAGCCTATTAGAAATATTATTTTCAACTAAACAAAATAGTTTCTGACCTTGCTATAGTACATAATACTCCTAAGGAATGTGAATACAACACATCTAAATTTTGCTATGCTCCAGCAGGTCATGTCATCACTGGTAATTTTGATATTGTTGATAAACATATTCGACATTTGTTTTTGAAAGGTCCTAATTATAGGTTACCATCAACTATTGATTTTAATGCCTGTCGTGCCCAGATCACCCACTCCATTGATGATTTTAGTATAAAATGGTGTCGTAGACAACATGCGGACACGAACTTGCTTTCTACTTGGAAAAAGTCAATTCTTAAAATTATAGATACACGTATAAACTTTTATAATGCTAACCCCTCTTTACTTGCTCCGAGACCTAGGTTTTCCTTTCGTAATTTAAAATCGGGCATACAGGAATTTCATAATAAATTTGTTTTAGTTCCTGCAGAAATGTAATTATTATTTGACGCCTACATGACGTCAATGTTTTATCTCTAGAACTCGGCAGCACCAATTCGTATACTCCAGTTATACTGAGGATGATGTTGTTTCCGCACATATCACTCGGTGCACTACTTTCAAGGCTGGTGTAAACAATAAAGAAAAAATAAACTGCCTACTATGTACTGGATTCCTAAATTACATAAAAATCCGTATAAGGCTCGCTTTATTTCGAATTCAAGTGCCTACACCACAACAAACATCTCCAAACGTTTAACTTCTTGTCTTACTGCCGTTAAAGATCACGTTAAACTATACTGTGATAAAACTTGTGAAAACTCTGGGATAAATTCTGGTCTATAAAAAATTCAGGAGACGTTCTTGATAAAATCTTCAATAAACGTCAAGTTTCATCAAATAAGCACTTATGGATTCTCTACACTATATACAACATTTCCACATCACCTTATTAAAGACAAGCTAATTTCTCCTATTCAAAAAACATTCGCTAGAGAAAATACTACATTTGTGGTATGTAATAATATTAAAGCGTTTTTTACTAACGGCAGTTTAGACAGTTATACTATATGAAATTGCTATGAAGTTTGTGAAGCACTCATCTTCCTATTATATAATATTTTCGTCAGGTATGGAACCACCGTTTATAGACAAATTGTTGGTATCCCTATGGGTACGAACTGTGCACCAGGTGTCGCAGATTTGTTTTTATTTTGCTATGAAAGATATTTCATGTTGAGTATTTCACCAGAAACCCAGGTAGATGTTATTGGAGAAATATAAAAGATCGGACAGGGAAAGTAGCATTCAAGGAGGACAGTCAATCACAAAACACAGAAACAAACACTCAAACAGACAAACAAGAAGGCAAAAGTAATAATAAATGCAAACGACATCACAAACACAAAAGGGTTGACAATAGGGCTACCGCCTTGGAACGGTCAGTGGCAAAGTAGGCCACTGGGGGGTTAAACCGGTTCTAGGGTGCACCAAACATCACACTTACCCTACTGTCATCCCATTAAAACAGGAGAGTGTAAATGAAGAAATCCCCGCCATGATCTAATCTCTAACCAACAATGCAGCATCAATAGGCAATATAAGTAAAACACAAATGTGCTCGTGTAAATATAATACACAAAAAAACAATAGCCTAGAAAGCCACAATGACTGTACTCAGTGATTTGGTAGAAGCCAGAGCAACAAGAGAATAAACCATTAAGGGCACGACAAGAAAGATCATAGACAAACATCAAACGCCACCGTCCCAATGGGCTTTTAGTTATCGGTGGTACATTTTTAATTTCTTTTGTTTTCTTACTTAATTTTTGATTCGGTGGTTCCACTACTCCGGCCGATAAAAGGCTCTGGGTATTGTTTAACCACTCATAGGATATGGTGTCTGATTTTTATACGCAGGCTTCATAACCGCTGCTCCGAACTAAATTCCATTATGTATATTTCGTTCTTCGGGGCATTTCATTTCATTAGATACTGGGACCATACGCCGTACGACATAGGGAAGGAGTTAACTCCATGTCCACCGCCATATGCATGCCATCTTCGGGATGGCTAAACTTTTGTACTATTGATTTTATGAATATTGAGTTCTGCTCAACCCGGGGCTAGAGGGCGTGAGCGGTAGCTAGCATATTTCACTACCGCTCATGAACAGTCTCAGTCAAACCGAGACTGCAACATTTCGTATGTGTTGTGCTCGGCCGTTACCAAAGGTCCATTATCATACTCTTTTTTATAGCACAGTGGCGTTGCTTGTGCAGTGTGGCGGCAGTAAAACGTCTCCCCGCGCTTGCAGTCAGTACTGTTATTCATTCGATCTTTGGAGATCGCTGAGCCCGATATTTATATTTAGTTATCGGTGGTACATTTTCAATTTCTTTTGTTTTCTTACTTAATTTTTGATTCAGTGATTCCACTACTTCGGCCGATAAAAGGCTCTGGGTATTGTTTAACCACTCATAGGATATGTTGTCTGCTTTTTAAATGCCGGCTTCATAACCGCTGCTCCCAACTAAATTCCATTATGTTTATTTCGCTCTTCGGGGCATTTCATTTTATTAGATACTGGGACCATACGCCGTACGACATGGGGAAGGAGTGTACTCCATGTCCACCGCCATATGCATGCCATCTTCGGGATGGTTAAAATGTTGTACTATTGATTTTATGAATATTGAGTTCTGCTCAACCCGGGGCTAGAGGGCGTGAGCGATAGCTAGCATATTTCACTACCGCTCATGAACAGTCTCAATCAAACCGAGACTGCAATATTTCATATGTGTCGTGCTCGGCCGTTTCCAAAGGTCCATTATCGTACTCTATTTTTTTAGGTAGGCGTCATCATAGGGTCCACAGCCTGTCCGGTCATCGTACAGTTAAAGAGGAAAGCATAGTGGCGAACTGTAAAAAGGTCCACCACCAAGCATGCAGTACGTTGCACAATGATTGGGTCATAACCTCTTTTGATATACTTTTTAACAAGTTTAACAACGATAGCATGAAAGTGATCATGACCAAGAATCTTAGGAAGTTTATAAATCACATCACCATAGACGTCTGGTTGACTCGGTATCTGGATGACATATTGAACATTGATAACCCTTTCTTTCCAACTATGGTCAATAATATTTATCCTAAAGAACTTCAGCTTAACAAAGCTCATATATCTGATAATAACACTTCGTTTCTTGATTTAGATCTCTCGATTGAAATTGGTGAAATTATTAGCGAAATCTATGACAAGAGGGATGATTTTAATTTTGACATTGTTAATTATCCCCACTTGGATGGGGATGTTCCCAAAGCAACCTTTTATGGGGTGTATGTGTCTCAACTTATTCGTTTTTCAAGAGCTTGTACTCGAGTTGAGGACTTTACTATTCGTAATCTTTGTATAACCAAAAGTCTGCTCAATCAGGGTTACCGTTACCATAAACTTCGTAAAACCTTTGCAAAATGTTATTATCGTAACCCTGATCTTCTTTCCAAATATAATAGTAATTTAAGGACTCTTCTGCAACAAGGACCTGACTTCTATGGTGATGTGATTTATAAACTTCGTAAGATTCTTGGTCATGATCACTTTCATACTATCTTTGTTAAACCTGTTAAAAGGTTTATCAAAAGAGGTTATGACCCTATCATTTGCAACGCACTGCATGCTTGGTGTTGGACCCTTTTACAGTTCACCACCATGCTTTCCTCTTTAATTGTACGAGGATCGGACAGGCTGTGGACTCTATGATGACGCCTACCTAAAGCCCATTGGGACGGTGGCGTTTAATGTTTGTGTATGATCTTTCTTGTCGTGCCCTTAATGGTTTATTCTATTGTTGCTCTGGCTTCTGCCAAGTCATTGAGTACCTTCATTGTGGCTTTCTAGGCTATTGTGTTTTTTTACAGTATATTTACACGACATATTTGTGTTTTACTTATATTGCCTATTTGCCTATTGATGCTGCCTTGTTGGTTAGATATTAGGTCATGGCCGGGATTTCTTTATTTACACTGTCCTGAAGGATAGTGTGTACTCACATGTTAGGAACGACCAGGCTTTCACTGAGGTAAAGGTAGGCCCCGCTTCCTTCCAACTGAGTTTAAGATTGATACGGGTATAGTCAAGTCAATATTATACCAAAACACTTGTTTAATAGACTTAAGCTGTATCACCGCCTTGAGAAGCCACACCGAAAACTGCCAGACTATAATGCAGGTACATTGGAGACAATCGGTTACTGTAAACTTCCATGCAAACGCAATATGCAAGCACAAACATTAGAATTTTATATTGTAGAGACTCGTTTACCAGCCATTTTAGGGTTGAAGTCAATCATGGACTTCAGCTTGCTAAAGCTTGTATACTCTTTAGATAAAAACACAATACCCAAGACCGTTCTTGACAAGGTGACTGTACTTGAAGAATACGATGAGCTATTTCAAGGCATAGGTTTGTTCGCTGGGGAGTGTAACATTCACATTAACCCAAAAGCAACCCCTATAGTACTCTCACCAAGGCGTGTCCTAATGCCTATACATGACAAACTCAAAAAAGAGTTCGTGTGGATCGTATGGAATAGATTGAAGTTATTGAGAAGCTCACCGAACCTACTGACTGGGTTAATTCGATGGTAGTTGTTGAGAAATCCTGGGAGCTCAGAATATGTCTAGACTCCACAGACTTCAACAATGCTATCTCTAGGCCACATTATCCTATGAGAAACCTTGAAGATATATTGCTACAACTGTCAGATGCTAACTCGATGCTAAGTCAGGTTACTAGGCAGTAAAACTTGATAAGGAATCATCCTTTCTAACGACTTTCAATACCCCGTTTGGTCGATATCGTTACTTGAGACTACGTTTTGGGCTTAGTTCGAGCCAAGACGAGTTTGTAATGAAAATCGATGAAACTTTTGAGGAGTTAGACGGTATTATCACCATAGTTGACGATATACTTGCTACGGGGAAAACGAGAGAAGAACGTGACAAAAATCTACGTCATGTACTGAACCGATCTCGAGAAAGGGACATCAGGTTAAATACAGATAAGCTTGAAGTAGGTGTCACTGAAGTACAGTACTTTGGACACATGTTGCCGTCTCAAGGACTCAAACAAGATCCCCTTGAACGGTATCTGCAATTGTAGACCTGGACCTTCCTCCAAACCGAGCAGAGATCGAAACGATTCTTGACATGGTACAATATCTGTCGAAATTTGCCCCAAACCTAGCAGAGGTTACTAGAATTACGTTAAGGACACAGCGACTTCGAAAACAGATTATCAATAAAGCAGCTTTTCCTAAAACGTTATGATATTTGATATACTCTCTACAGCACATATAAGCATGACTCACTGAGTACCTGAATACCTGCCCATTCTCTGTATATATGTGTTGTCTACTAACTGCAGAGGCAGCCTGTATCTTTCATAGCCTGGATTAACATGTATTAAATATTAGTTAGAGCACATAGTCAATGTCGCTCTTATAGCCCTTATATAATAATATATCAATACTCTATTTTTGTCTTGAAACTGCATTTTATTATTATTGTACGTAGTTAAAACCTCGGCCTGTTTTTCAGAAAATTGTATACCGAAACTAAAAACCTCGGTTTTCTCATTTTAACTTGAATAACGACTGCGTTTCTGATATTATTGCATACGCATTAACAGTCTCCGTTTATTTTCAATGTAACAGGAAACGTCAATATTCGTACATATTGGCGAGTTCATATTGAAGTATTGTAATATCCTTTTACTGATATAAATGTTTTGCGGAGACGTTAGGGATTGATGCAGTTCGCAGTATATATCACAGGAAGTTTATCATGTGTTGTATACATGAATATATAGTTTTTCCTTTCATGGTGAACAATCCCACGACCCAACGATGTTACGACAGTATGTTTGTTTCCAATACATATTTTTGATGAAAATTAAATGTTAAAACCCATTGTTTTTTTCTAATTATTCTCTTTTTATATTACAAATGCATATGCAATAAATAAGTTATTAGTTCTTTATTGGGACATACGCACTCGTTCCTCCCTTGATAACAATTACATGTTAAAGCCAATTGTTTTGTTTTAATTTTTCGTTTTTATATTAAACATACGTATGCAATAACTGGGTTATTAGGTTTCTATTGGGATATATGCACTCGTTCTTCTTCGTTTAAATATCGCGCAATATTATAACGCAAAAAAACTCGTTCAAATACCCCAATACAAATCCAATAATCTATACATATGGTATATACCCGCACAGTTTACCCGCACGCCGTCTTTAAAATTTATACTCCAATATATTAATCTCTAATGCACGTTATGATATTATGATTTATGTATAACTGAATATTTCCTGTAGAAAGGCGCCAAGACATGATACAACGATCAAATATTGCAAATAACTCGTTTGTACCAACACGTCTTAGCGATGATATATTATTACAATCGAGTATTCCTGAATGTTATCGCTCATCAGCCATACACAGCAGCTAAAGTACATAGCATGCAGCAGCTGCCCGTATAGTTAATTTACTGAAGTATCAAAGTGCGTCATTGAACATAATTTCTACGCATGCGTTGATCTATATCATTATATTCTACAGCAGTATACAATTACAATTGACGTCAGTTGTCAGAGTATATATAACCGGCATGCCCGGTGGAGTAGTTTGCTAGATTATCAGCATGAAAACGTTGAATGTTAATGCTTTAAAGCATATTTTATATATATATATAGTATTATTAAAGGACGGTCTATATACAAACGCCGCTTAACATGCAGATTGATTTACGATTGAGTTTATTCATTTTGCTTTATTTTGTGACTGATAAACAACAGAAGGCGGAATATCTCGGCTTTATTGTAATTACCGTTATCTGACGTAAAACAAGTCATGAAGAAAAAAGAACATGTGGCTTTTAGATACGTCTTCGTCGCTGGTCATGGAATGGTATGAAAGTACCGCATTGAAGGTTCCATGTTCACCGCCATATGCATAAGATCTTCCTGATGGCTTAAATTTCTGCTGTACTATTAACATGATTAATATTGAGTTCCGCTCAACCCGGGGCAAGAGGACGTGACCGATAGCAAGCAACTTTCTCTGCCGATCATGGACAGTCTCAGTCAAACCGAGACTGCAATATTGTTTGTATTTAACGTGATTGACGATATCCAAAATTCTCCTTTCATACTTTGATTTTGATTTGTTTGTGTGATAGAGGCAGACCATCCCATTGTTCCTGTAAGAATCGCCACGTCAGTAGTGCTATTACTTACTGTTCCTTTGGGATCATCAAGAAAGATACAAATATCGGACAGGCTAATTGTTGTAGTTTTAAAATAGAATATCGCTTAAGCCGTCGCTAGGAGGTATGAGAGGTGTTGCACTAATATTACCTCTCATGAACAGACTCAATAAAACCGAATCTGCTACTTTTGTCTCTTGTTTGTGTTTGTTGCTTTTAAAGGATCGACGTTTCAGTATCTTTTGAGCCTATTCATAGTGACTTAAGGTAAAATGCCGCTTTATTCGGTGCTAATAGGCGTGAAAAGTGTTCTCTGATTCTAACCGAGTATGCTATTTTTCTATTTTGTTTGTGTTCTTTTTTTCCTCAAAAGATTGTTTCGGACGTAATTACTAATTGATAAAACTCTTGTTAATGTGGATAAATGTCAAATATGTTAAGCTCTGCACGAAAACACAGAACGGTTCGGCAAAGCCTCGCCATTCTTTCTTTTCTAAATCTCGCCTAATAATGAACACTGACAGAATATTCTCCAAATAATCGAATAACAACGTTATGTTCTTAAACATAGGATAAAGTGCACTTTTGTAGTAAAGAAACGAATAAATTATCCCTGAAGTGCTGCAGGGTTCATTGTTTGACATTTAAATACACGGAGGAGAGTTGATAAGAAAATATAACTTTATCTTGTAAAAAGATTTTTTTATGAAATTTGCAGAGAGTATTTATCACATAACACTCTTTAACACTGTTTACGCTAACATATGAAAATATTATTATAAAAGAGTAGGTAAAAATGTAAAGTAAAGATTGCAATTTGAGTCCAAATACTAAAGGTGACAAATCCTTGTCTAAATGGTACCGATAGGAAGATCTTGCCAAATAGAGGTGATAACCTAGGTCCAGATGTTGTAGGTGAATCTTTCTAATTACGGGTTTTCATGTGATTGAAATACATTTTTTCTAAACATGTTTATACTCTTTTTCCCTTATTTGAGATGTAAAATCTTAGCTATTGACACAAACTCCGATTAGATATAAAAGTCGGACAGGAAGAATCACAGTCAACCAAAAACATGCATAGAAACAAACAACAACTACAAATACGAAAAAGGCAACATACATGATATCACACACATAACATGGCTGACAATAGGGATACCGCCTTTGAACGGCCTGTTGCAAAAAGGCCGTTGGGGGTTTAAACCTGGTTCTATGATGCACTATATCTCACCCTTACCCTATTGTCATCCCAATAAAACGCTACAAAAACGATACAATATAAATAAATATATTCACGTCATGTTATATTCTTTAACAAACAAGGCAGCATTAATAAGCAATATTAGTATAACACATAGATGATCAAGTATATATGAATATAAAGAAAACAAAGTCATAGAAAGTCACAATGCAAGTACTCAATGACTTGTAAGAAGCCAGAGCAACAAGAGTTAATTGATGGGTCTTACAGGCAGATTCTTGTAATTTACTAGTTCGAGTACGTGTTGTGCATTGTTAAAGGATACTAACTTCTGTATATTATTCCGTAATTATCTTACTTTAT
>JAWPHD010024986.1:0-17595 GCA_037043455.1 Cyrtodaria siliqua | reverse complement strand
GAGACATTTGACTTTTCCACACTTTAAGAAATTATATTTAATGACAAAATTAACAATTTGTATCATGTACCGGTACTATGAATCAATAATTAGTTTTGTTTTAAATTAATAAAACAAAAACTTAATAATATGAGGAAGTTGTCAAGTGTGCCTTTAAAGTTAAGTTTTAATACTATTTATATAAGACTGGATAAGAGTGAGATCTTCCGCTGTTATTACACATGTGGTAATACAACATCATGCCAAGGGTTCGAAGATTTGAGATTATAAGGAGCACATGTGCGATATTACAACACTGGTTTTCAGTGGTTTTTTAACAGGTACTCAGACGATGATTTTATTTTAAATAAAAGGCAAGTTCCGCGTGGCACCATCTGTATGTGTAAAATTATATTTAATTTAATGACTACCGAAAAAAACTAGTCACACGGACCGACGGGCTTTCAAGGACCGACGGACGCCCGTTGAGGTCGAACCCTGAATTATTTATTATAATCGCATGTGATATCATTTGATATTTATAAAAGTATAACTGAAGACAACTGAGGAAAATAGAATTTAATCATACATGACACAACCAAACCAGTGACAAAATAAAGTACACGATTGTATGTGTTATAAGCAACCATTAAAAGATAACCAACATGTATACATGTTTAATTATTTGCCCGAACAAATCCATACTTGTACATTATTAAAACACCAGACACAAGCAAAATGTGTACTTCAAGTAATCCACCATCACTCAAGCCTGACAGAAAGTAATTTTCATAGAAAATTGTGGTACTTCAGTACAATTTGTTAAACTTAACACGCATAATCAGACTACTTCTGTTATTGTCCATAATTTAATTTAGTCTCGTCACTTTCTTCCTGTTATTCCCAGTTATCCTTGCACTTCAGCATAATAGTTTCATTAGTCTGTGCTATCAAACATCCATGTTCTGAATGAAAGATGTTTAAATGCTCATCAACACATCATAGGTTATTTGAGCCACCCAGAGATAGATGAAGAATACATGACGTAATAGAAATCCACCTCCTCCTCTTACTCCGGTTTATGTCACCATCAGACGGATGCGGCTACGTGCATTGCCAAAGAACACACCAACGAAACTCGGTGGCGCAGCAGAGGTTTGAACGCGGGTCGTCAACATTTTAACCCACAGGCAATGGCTTGTATTTTTGAGTCCACAGCCTGTAAGTCTGCCCTACACCAACTCCCAGGCAGTTTTGATAGTGTAGCTGTCTAGCTTTTGCAACACCGGATTCAGGTTAATCTGAATGAATAAATTATGTCTAATAAAATTGCTGCAATTAGAAACAAATGATCATTTATTTTCTTCAAAACTGGGTTCGCGATTATTTTTAATGAAACTATTGCTAGAGGTATAAGATAAATTGATGTGCTGACAATTATATGCAGTATAATTATTTGTTTGTTTTTTGTAAAGATTGCTGCATCTTTAATACATTTTCTTCATATGCTAATGCATAACAGTATCACACAATCATTCTTTTTGATAGCAAATACAATATATTTTGGTCAGAAGTATCTCAAACTTACTATTTTACAAGGACATGGAAGTTGGTTCGGAACACTGTTCAGTTTTGAGACTGCCCAATTGGAGCTTCTCTGCACTTGCCATTGATGATTTGTCCTTCTATCCAGAGATTTATTCTATCCACTGAAACAAAAAATACCGTTTATTTCATATTTGATACTTAATATGTTTCCAGTTATAAATGAATATTTTAAGCTATTGTCCAACATGTAACCTACATGTAGTACAAAGTGTGTGGATGCAGGGTGGGTGGGGTAACTGAAAAAGGCTCTAGGCAGTAAACGGATATCTTCGCTTGTCATGTTTATCGATAAAAACTTAAGAAATTATATAAATTAATCTAAATATTAACGTCCTTTTTTCGTTGAAACATGAAGCTCGCAAATATTCCGAGTTTCTCAATAAAAACACACCCAGTCGGGTCGCAAAATGAAAGAACTTTAGATTCATGCCCATTCAACTCAATCGTCCCTAAACAAATTCTGTTGGGCAATATATCTATAACAAATTGCCAAAAATAAGTAATATTGGTAAAATAAAACAATATCCGATGCTTGCTTCTTACCTGTAAACTGTTCAGAAAATCGGCAATATATGTTTGAGCCACCATGCTGCGTGCGACAACACAACAGTTGAAAAAGTGTCCTTGTTATGACGTCACGCAACTTGACAGGGAGATAAATCGATAAGTGGCCTACTTATTTTTAATACCCTACATGGGTATTAAACCATACCAGTATCAGAATAAAAATGTAGCTGCACAAGTTAAATCAAAAGCAATCAGTGTTTTTAAGTCAAATTGGTCAAAAAGGCTCAGTATATGTGTTGAGGGTAATACTGGAAAACTGCGTACTTATGCTACTTTTAAGAATGTATTTGAGTTTGAAAAATACCTACATGTTGTTAAGGATCCTAAAGTTAGATCTTGTCTTACTAAAATTAGAATAAGCGCACATAAACTGAAATAGAACTTGGTCGGTACAAGAATATTCCATTAACAGACAGACTCTGTAAACTTTGTGATACTAATCAAATTGAAAGTGAAATTCATTTTATGTTGGAATGTCCAAAATATGCTACAGTAAGAAATGAATTTACAACAGAGATCTCTAAAACATGTAAAAATTTCAATACTTTATCATACAAAAATCAGTTTGCTTTCTTGTTATGTAATGAAGACGAATATATAATCAATAGAACAGCAGGATTATTTACACATGTTATACCATGAGATTTAATCATTTGAACTGTAATATAAGTAACAAAACAGGTCTGTCATGTTAGTGTTATAAATCATGGATTTTCATAAATATAATGTGCACTTAATAACTGTAAGAACTTGTTGAAGTTCTTGAATTGAATTGATAAACTGTTATTGTTCTTTTATGCCTTATCTAATTAGTTGTTTACTTATGTTAATTGTGTTGTATAATCAGAATTAAGCTTATGTTATTTTATAACCTCATATATGTCAACAATTACATTATTATGTGATTACTATGCCAGTGATGGCCCATGATTGGAAATAAAATATATTCTATTCTATTCTATTCTATTCTATTGGAAAGGCGTTTTCCATTCATGATAATGACGTCATTATATGAAGTTATCTTGGCGGTATGACGTCTTATTGACGTCGTATTTCTTTGCACGAGCAGTTTGCTTGTATAAACACTTTCAACAGCCGAAACCACGAAAATGGAATCCACCAAAAAGATTATAAAAGAAGGTAAACATAAAATGTAATGGGGGGGGGGGGGGGGGGGGGGGGGGGGGGGGGGAAACTTATATGTAAACAGCGTTTTGGGATTGATTGTCAACAGTTCTTAGCTCTACTGGCCAAAGGCCATGCGAGCTTATGCGATCATGTTTCGTCCGTCGTCCGTCCGTCTGTTAACTTATATGTAAACAGCGTTTTGGGATTGATTGTCAACAGTTCTTAGCTCTACTGGCCAAAGGCCATGCGAGCTTATGCGATCATTTTCGTCCGTCGTCCGTCCGTCTGTTAGCAATTTATAAAATCGACATCTTCTCTGAAACCGCTTGAAGATTTTGATGAAACTTTATCACAATGTTACTTAGGCCAAGAAAAAAATAGTCAGGTTTCAGGTTTCTTGTTCCAAAAACATAGGTAGGTAGGTCGATTATTTTTTTTATTTTTTTTTACTATACTCGTACGAAGGTAGAAATTACAACCAGTAAACATAATTCTAAACTCTGATTTTGAGGGCCTCAACGATGTATATATTAATATTATAAATAATTTAAAAATGATGTAAAAAGGACTGTGAACTCATCATATGAAGATGGGAAAGAAACGTCAAGAGCAGAACAAACAAATATTGTTTCAATAAAACATGCAACGTACATAAAGGTACACACAGCTCTCTAAGTTGCTTTTTCTAAAACTAGAAGTATTAAATATGTTAAACAAGTGGATTGAAGCACATTAATTTAATTCGTCATAAAAATCATTTCTATTAAAAACAAATAAAACAATGATACATGATATAACTTTCTGGTCAATTCATGATTTCTCGTAATAACATGATATTAAATATAATAACATGACAACACCAAATATAAATTTCCATAAATCAGGATTTCACTCAGGGCTACCACGGATTTGCAAAGAATATAATTTTTAATAGAGGAACGGACGAGAAAAGAAAGCAGAAAATCATCAACATTGTAAAACATACAATGAAATAAAATTGCTTGTTTTGTTTTTTTACCTTTAATATTTCAATTTTATAAACATTCGTCGTGTGAGCCGAAGAATACATTTGATTTTTTTATTGTGATAGGAAATATACATACAGAACCGGTGACAGTAATACTGTAGCCTTTAGGTTATATGAAGAATGAACCTCCCCGATATTATCGGCTACAAAATACAGCTAATATGACTCCTGGTGGTCACATTTAGCGACCTTGAAGCCTGCGGCGGCCAATGCCGGGTAAAAAATGCGTAAATATCCGAGATACACAAACCGCAGTATTTCCGTCGTACTAAAGTATGGATGAATACAGAACGAAAACAATATCGTCATCATTGCGGCACACGTGATCGCGATTATTTTTTTTCTGATTTTTTTTATTTTTTTATTTTTTTTTGAAACAGGGAAAAAAAGAATATAGGGTCGGTCGGGAACCTGAAACACGACTATTTTTTTTCTTGGCCTTTGGAGGCCCCCTCTCAGATTTGTGTTTTGCATGGCCGCCAGTCATCCAAGATGGCCGCCATGGCTAAAATTAGGTCAAATTTATATTTACATATCATATACATGTTTCTATCAAGTTTGTGTTTTTCGTTATTGTCGAATAATCAAAATGACCAGCACGTCAACCCAAAGTTTACATAGAGTTGTAGGTATTATACCACTAATTATTTTCCCCATAGACACCAATGTTAAAGTGTCACATATTAATGACTTGCTGCAAATTCAATTCAAGTATGGATAATGCAGCAGTGTAATGTTCATATGAAAACTCATTTTCCACGTGAAAAATCACCAGAAAACGTGGGGTCACAAGACATGTAAGAAAGTTTTTGTTTGTTTACTAAACATGTCAAGGGTACATCTGTTTTCATTGATTGACTGTTTTCCTTGCTCACAAAGTGTAAGCATAGAGTCGACATTTCGAAAATGTTCATCAGTGATCCAGTAAAACTTATTAATACGCTTCTTATACATACAACCACAAAATCGAATAGATATGGGCAGTTTTCCCCTACTTATAATGCCCGCTTTCATCAAAAAAGGAGAGATTACTTTTTATTAAAGGAACTACATTCGACTACACCTCGGAGGCTTACATGTAATTAGTGGTGATAAACCTATAAGAGAAGAAAACGTGTTCAGATGTTTCTTTAAATGAGGATTTTGTGTTGTCATTTTCATAACAAGCTTAAAAACACCTACTTCATGCAAATCGAATGATTATTTGCGGAGATGTGGTCTTGTGAATACCAAGGTCAATAGTCAGAAATCGACAAAAGTCAGAGATACATTTTTTAACTTTACACTATGTGAAATTTCATACCAAGGGGCATTTCTTGTCAATACACCATATTAAAAAGATCAAATGTTTAGAACAGTCAATGGACATTAATAAAATATGCATTTTAGGTACAATTAGGACGATGAATATGCCAATTTATGTCTATTTTCATGCCAAAATTGATTTTTAAGCACATTCTTCAAAATTGGTGGTACCATACCTTATTATAGTAGCGAATACGAGCTCAATAATGTCAAAAATACCGCTAAAAGCAAAACTGATACTAGCTGAACGCTACCAAGTCGAGTATGGACCCTTCCCGGTGTCTCGTTGCACTTTATACACAGTTATATCCCTATCTGGAATGTTTTTTCCAAATAGAGATCCTGTTCCCATTTGTCTTGGTCTGTTAGTCTGCATTTACCAGGAATACTAACCTTGCGAACGAGGACTTTGTCCCCGATCTCAAGTTTGGATTCTGTAATCTTTCTGTCGAATCTCTCTTTGTTCTGAGCGGCATTTTTCGCAGCTTCACCAGCGGCCGCTTTGTACGCATATTGCATACGCCCTTGCAGCTTTTGAACGTAGGAAGTGCGGTCTACATCACCCTCAACTGCCGTATCAATACCTAAATAGGCAACTTTGCAAAGCTCTTTAATAAGCTTACTTTCAAAATTGCGATGAAGGCGTTCAGGAAAATCTCGTGTACACTGCAACTCTGTGAGTCTCTCATTACCAATGACTTCGACCAAAGACACAGCACTACCCTGTAGTCAACCATTTCATTCAACACCCTTCCAGGAGATGTTCACATATCAACATCCCGCTGCCAACTGATCCGAATAAATTACTCGCGCCCTTTTAAGGCTTTTATAATCAATGCAAATGACGTCTTATGAAACAATGGAAGTATTCTTAGTCTTATACTTATTCCTGCTATTACAGTTCAGTCAGCTGAAGTACAACTTAACCTTGCAACGGCATTTTCGTTACAAGGAATACATGTATTATATCACGAAAACTGGTCAGACATGCAGTAGGCCTGATAGCGGAGGAAATATATCATTTCACTGATAACTCACTGAGCATCTAACCGTTATAAAGTAAAAGGGAATACAAACAAACATGGAGTAGGGTTACTGCAGCGGTAAACTGTCTACAGCAACGCTTCCTCACAGTATATAGGCCTGTCTTAAAGAAACCTTTTTAAAATCTCTAATAATATCCCAAGGGTGGGCCGAAAACGCACCAAATCAATATGTTGGCAAATATGTTAAGTGGGAACCCCGCTAGTTAGATTTCAATTTTTGCGCTGCATTTACTTTTTCGTATTCATCATTTTCGCCTAGCTAGGTCCCCGTAAAAGAGCATGAAAGTGGACCTTTGGAAACGGTCGAACACGATAAATACGAAATATTGCAGTCTCGGTTTCATGAACGGCAGTGAAAGTTTTAAAGTCTTAAAACGTAGAAAGACATCAAAAAAAAAATGATATTGTGAGGTAAACACTTTTTGTGTGTTTTGTTCGCACATACGACAAGAATGAAAGTGGTCAGATGACTGTTTTAGAGCAAATTGTAACTATGTATTCCCGTTGTTACACTGTTTATCGACCAGATATATATAGTTCTATACTAAATGGACATCCTAAAGCACCCATTATATTTTAAATACATTTCATTTTCTGGGTACGTTTGAACCATATTCAAACATCAGTGTTTTTTCAAGCTTAGTTCATGGGCATTAGAAGTTCCTATAAGAGTTTAAATAACCGAAGTTCCTATTGGTGTATGTAGTTTAAATAACCGAAGTTCCTATTGGTGTATATAGTTTAAATAACCGCAGTTCCTATTGGTGTATGAAGTTTAAATAACCGAAGTTCCTATTAGTGTATGTAGTTTAAAAAACCGAAGTTCCTATTGGTGTATGTAGTTTAAATAACCGAAGTTCCTATTGGTGTATGAAGTTTAAATAACCGAAGTTCCTATTAGTGTATGTAGTTTAAATAACCGAAGTTCCTATTGGTGTATATAGTTTAAATAACCGCAGTTCCTATTGGTGTATGAAGTTTAAATAACCGAAGTTCCTATTAGTGTATGTAGTTTAAAAAACCGAAGTTCCTATTGGTGTATGTAGTTTAAATAACCGAAGTTCCTATTGGTGTATGAAGTTTAAATAACCGAAGTTCCTATAAGTGTATGTAGTTTAAATAACCGAAGTTCCTATTGGTGTATATAGTTTAAATAACCGCAGTTCCTATTGGTGTATGAAGTTTAAATAACCGAAGTTCCTATTAGTGTATGTAGTTTAAAAAACCGAAGTTCCTATTGGTGTATGTAGTTTAAATAACAAAGGACCAGTGTAAGCAGATGAAATGAAAGAATACAATAACTTTTAAATTCTATATCGGTGTATGCGTTTACATATGTTGTATCATAATTATCAGAAGAACAAGAGGAGAGACGTCTTAGGAGCCAGTACTGGAAATTGTCGTCTGCGCAGCTCCCTTCACTAGTGACGCCGGAACTTAAAGACTGTCAGTACAACACAAACGAGGTTGGTACGATACATTGTTCATTATTCAAAGACGAGTATGTTTATTATTTACATAAACTTGTTTTTGAGTGACGTTTTACACGGTTTTGAGTGACGTTTTACACGGTGTCAAAACTGTGTGACTTTGATCGAGATCACGGCAAAAACAAAGTCAACACAGCGCTCGATTCAGGTATGTTTTTTGCTTCATAACTTTCTTAATATTTAACTAATTTTGTTCAACTAATGCAAAAAAGTACCTGAATCAAGTGCTCTTTGATCATATTTTGCCATGAACAGTATCAAAATGTCACGGGGTTTTGCCACCTGTATTAGTAAATATCATTATCACTAACATGGCTTTTTGCGGAAATAGGGGAAAAGGCCCAAGTCCTTCAATAGGGAAGAAAAGCGCGAATTTCGAGATATAGGGGAACAGATAAAGAAAAAACGCTACGTTTTAGTTGTTAAACTAACTTCAATACATAAAACATAAATGAGAATGTAAAAGGGTAAAATGTTTTTTTTTTTACCTCTCCATAAATATATCACAAAAATGAGAATGTAAGATGGTAAAATGTTTTTGTTTTTTTTTACCTTTTGAATAGCGGAATCTTCTCTGCCTTTATTTTGCTAAAGGAAGAGGCCGATCGGCCTGTTTATAAAAGAAAAAAAACTAACTAAGAGCGTATCCTTAAACACACTATTATTACACACGATTTTATTTTCACCCACGATTTGAGTTATTTGCTGCTCTTCTCATCCACCAGGTTACAGTACTCGACACATTTGCTGGCTCCGGCTGAGTCGAGTAAACACTATAATCTGCAGACAGACTGATGGACAGCTGCACAGGCAGACACAGACAGCCACACAGGCAGACAAACAAGCATACATAAATTGCATACGTACAGAGACAGACCGACATATAGACCGACAGACCGGCAGACAGACAGACCGACAGACAGACAGACATACAGACAGACATACAATAAAATGAGCTAGGCAGAGAGAAGAAACAGAGTATAGAAAGAAACGGAAGTTATTTTTATTACTTTAATGATCTGATATATTTTTATCTGACTGTCTTTTGAAAGCTTATATTCAGCTATTTATAGGTGAAACCAATAATTACTCCATTTATCATCTTATCCGAGCTCGATTTGTCAGAATATCCATTAAAATGCCATCCATTTGTCCTATCTGTTTCGACACTGTCAGTATGTAATCTATGTTTCTGCCATCGCGTACAAAAACAATTATTGAATTATTGTCATTTAAATATGCTTTAAATAAACGCATGAAGCGTGATATTTTCATGATTTTAGATTAAATAAGGGTGCCTTCGTGGCTACGTTGCGTTGTAAATCTTCTCGCCTCTCAGTCGAATCCCACTAGGACCTCAGCTTGTAAGGGAGAAAGTGTCGTTTCTTTAAGGGTGGTGGGAGGTATACAGTACTGGTTCTACCAGGAAAATGGGGTGGTCAGCCACTACCACAAAAACATTGACCGTCATATATGGCCTAAAATGTGCTAAAACGACGTGAAACACCACTCAAACAAACAGATTCAATAAGGGAAATCCAGCTGGCTGGTATGCAGTAAGGTGACTCCATGTCTTCGCGAGGGTGCAAATAAGGGGCCTACATATGTCAGGTAGAGATGCAATTACTTAATGGCCGTCTAAGGAATTTACAAATCAAGTTTTATTAAAGTGAATGTATGGAATGTAGGTATATAGCGCAAAACAATCTTATTATTAAGAATTCTGAACATCTTGGGAAAAGGTGAATAATTCCATTTTAAACTATCATTATATTACACCAGCCTGTAGATGGGTACCAGATTAAGGACCATTGGTACCACATGAGATAGAATATTCTAGATAATTTTATTATTATTATTATTATTATTTAGCAATGCATTTACTTACATATATATTACAATTATGTACAGACCTTTGTTAAGAGCAACGTATATGTCCAAGTCTTCTTATTAAAACATATTTGATGATTTGTCCGTTTTTAAAACGTTTCGTAGACACTGCTTTTATCAATGTTATTTAAAAGACAAACATTATTTACAATACAGATTTTAATTGGATTATATCACGAATTTTAGGCTGTGACATTACATTAAATAATGCAGTCTTGTAATTGTAAGCGTTTATTTTATATTCTGTTCTGTTTTTAAGGCCTATGTGTAACGCATTTGCCTTAAATGTATCCCTTATTTACCAATGAAATTTATTTTGCACAGTACGCACCACGGTTTGATTCCATTTAAAATCCCTATCCCGCCATCAACGGGCACATTTTATAACAGATGTTACGTACATAATTAATAACCCAACTGACGACGAGCTATATATATATAGGTTACATATTTTGAAAATCCAAACTCTATAATAATAGACATACTATAAACGACTTTAACCAGACAGGCCAAACCCCAAAACTGGAACGTCCAATTATCAACTCATAATTCAATATAAGCATTTGCCGTCGGATTCAATTTAATATATATGGTGAGCCAACGTTTACTACTAAGCAGCACGATGGTAACACAATACACAGCTGTAGATAATGTACGACACAATACACAGCTGTAGATAATGTATGACACAATACACAGCTGTAGATAATGTATGACACAATACACAGCTGTAGATAATGTATGACACAATACACAGCTGTAGATAATGTATGACACAATACACAGCTGTAGATAATGTATGACACAATACACAGCTGTAGATAATGTATGACACAATACACAGCTGTAGATAATGTATGACACAATACACAGCTGTAGATAGTGTATGACACAATACACAGCTGTAGATAATGTATGACACAATACACAGCTGTAGATAATGTATGACACAATACACAGCTGTAGATAATGTACGACTGCAATAAGTATGTATTCATCAGATTCAAAATGAATGAGTACAAGACACTCGTTCAGAGTAAAACATTTCTGGAAATGTGTTAATTGTTCATGCTTTCAAAAAGGATGTGAATAAATACATTTTTAAAGAAACAACTATTCTGATTAAATGGAAGTTAGGTAAAAACAAAAGAAGAACTGTGTGACCTTAATATAATACTCGTGTTTTTTAAGAGTTGTGAGTATTTGAAGTAAGTTGATAAATAATGATACTCGCAATTTTAAACAAACTGAGCGTTTTTGTTAAACAAGTATGTCGAGTAAAATACTAAAAAACTTAGCTTATCTACAGCTCTGACCATATATTGATTGATATGGCATTTTTTCATGAATTAAAAAGCGTCTCCGTGGTCGAATGGTTAACGACGTTGCGTTGTAAACATTCACCTCTCATCGCTGCGGGTTCGAATCCCACTGGAAACTCGACTTGTAAGTGAGGAAGTATCGATTCTTACGGATGGCGGTGTACAGTAATGGTTCTACCCAGGAAAAGTTGGTGGTCTGCCTCCACCACAAAAAATCGACCGTCATATATAACCTTACATGTGTTGAAAATGACGTAAAACATCATAAAAACAAACAAACATGAATTAAAACATTCTTTAAAATGAATTAGCATGATGTATCCCATAATAGTCGCTGCTAAGCATGCATTAGTATAGTGCTGCAATATTAATGGCTGCTTAAAACATACTTTAACATAGCTTGTCCTTGAAAAATTTCTAAGGAAACTCTTTCTTGCCAAAACAATTATATTGGCTTATGGCGAGACATGCCATTTAAATAAGCTTAATCACCCGCTTTTACCGAACATTAACCACTATTCAGTATTGATATTCCATCAAATGAACACCTTACACCATCAATTATTGTCATTATTATAAATGCTCATCTGTTAGCATCCGTCTGCAACTGATTAATTCTTTTTTGCCATTATATAAGTTCACATTTCAATGTCTATTTGAAACATTGTCAGAGAAGCCTATTTGAAACCGAACAACTGTATTTGACGTAAGCTTTTTGATCAGATTTTCACAAATTGCTTGCTAGCAAAAGAATAAGCTGTACCATTAATTTAAAATAAAAACATATTAATCTAACAAAATCTGATTTTACACTATTAGTTTGAGTTATTATGTATGAAACAATTGGTGATTGTATTGTATGAGTGGAGTTTCTGCAAACCAAACCTAAAACAAGAGGTGGCATTAAAGCAGGGTCTTCAGGTGTAATGCTTGGTATATGTCGGGATACTTTCCTAAGTTTGTAATAATTGGACATGGCAATGCTGAAAAATGATAAGTTTAAACAAAACAAGTTAACAGTTAGTGACACATATAACAAACTTAAACAAAAAGGTTAGCGTAATGCATATTTTGGGAAAAGTAGGTCACAATGAGCTAGTTATAGGATATGGTCATTGCTTGATTTTTTTCTTTAAAAATCTGGCTAATAATTATGGTCAACCTTGAATCCAGTGACCCCAAACGCAATCCTAAGGTTCCTTTTCATATAAGTTACCTTTCCATAAAGCTTCATGCCAATATCTCAGTCCTAAACCATTATTCTATTTTTAGTAACAGTGACCTTGGCCTTGACCCATTGAAAACAAATGCAATCCCAAGCTTTTTATATAGCCTACCTATCCAGAAAGTTGTATGCCAATATCTCATTCCTAACTGAAGTTATTGAATGGAGACCGTTTTTATTTTTAGTAACAGTGATCTTGACCCCAGTGACCCCAAATGCAACCCCTTTCTCTTCATATAAGCTTCCTAACTAGAAACTTGTATGCCAATATCTCATTCCTAAACAAAGTTATTGAGCGGAAACAAATAAAAGTATGACATGAATAAGAGTCTAAGCCAATGTTGACATTTGTCCCAGTTTTGTAAGCTTGCTAACATACGTTCCTATATATAAGTAACTAAAACTCCAAGTTTCTTGTTGATTTTGTTTTAAAACATGGTCAAACAACACTGGAACGCATAGAAACAACTTAACGTTGCAATAATATGGGAAAGAAATGTATACCCAGTCATACTCATGACATCTGAAAATGATTCAAAATTCATCGAATTCGAAAAAACAGCTCTTAACTAATATGTATGTTGATTTGACATCATTGTTATTAATTTCAGCCAGATAACGCACAGCCGTGTAGACCAATCACGTGCTTTCTTTACCCAGGTTTGACGCCTACAAAACTGTATGATCATCTTAAAAGTAGACACGCCTCAGACGCTTGTATTTTGGATTGGATGAGACGCTTGCAAGGAGTACGCCACCATCATGAAAACAACACAAATGATGCAAATGATATCAAAAACAACACGGATGATGCGTATGGGATCAAAAACAACACGGTTGATGCCTACGGCATCGAAAACAACATAGATTATGATAATGATATCGAAAACAGCACAGAAGATGCGTATTGTATCACACTGCTTGGAAAATGATATGATATTATTAAATCGGACTGACAAATGTATGCCTCTCAAAGCGTGTTTTCTTTTCTCTTTTTTTTTTTTGTTTTTTTTTTTGTTTGTTCGTTTGCTTGTTTGTTTTTTATTGATACATTTACATGTAACATATATTTATAAATTAATAATTTACAAAATGACGGGCATCTATAAAAATACTATTAGCATTTGCTTTTCTTATCTCGTGTTTTCCAGACTGTGATATCACTGAAATGTGTTTGCCTAAACTATAAACAGTATAATACTTCTTATATTAACGTTTTCATTAAAACAGGTATTAATACTTAAATAAATGTCACAAAACAATGCCTTTATTTTAACTTAGAACCATTTTTACCATGATGGTGTGATAGCAGTTGACGCAAATTCCAGAGCATATTATTATATGGAATAATTCATTTGATGGGTGTTTTTGTCTATTTATAACTGCCGTATAGAATTTTAAATTTTCTTTAAAAATAAACTGTGACATTAAATAAACTACTGATATGTAGAAAATGATGTGTTTCGTGTTAGGATGCTATCAAAGAGGAACACACGTCTAACTCTGCTGGTTATTTTAATAAGACTCAACAATATACAGGCCTCTACGAGTACATGTAGATAGTATACAAAGTATCATAACATCTCTCTTCTTAAATGCAGCGCTATGTCCAATTGTTTATTGGTGCGAATGTCCTCTGGACGTTGATGTTGGTAATATTCCTCGTGAATCACACTTGACAATTAACTGTTAGTCCAAGATAAGTGTTGATAGCTCTAATTGTTAATGTAAACACCAGGCATACCGTCCAATTTCATGGTTAATGTCACAATAATTTCCTAATAATTGTCTATTGTTTATCAACATATAATTGCTAGACAATAGTTTCAGATAAACACATAAAATAATCTGGCATTTCACGTGAACTCTATACTTACATAGATTCTATGACCTTAGGTTTAACTATACGCCCATAGCGTGTTTTGTAGACATTTTGTGTCTGTTGTACATCAACTGACTCAGGCTGTTTCGCTGGGGAGGTTATTGATACACTGGCTTGAGGTTTTGGAATAGGGCCCGGTAGGGTTCCTGCAATTTCATTGTAATTCAATGGCTGATCTCCGTGGTGCCACTGAGTTCCGTCGGTTTGTTCTTGGGCAAGACACTTTACCTTAGCCTCGTCCGTCGGATGGGGACGTAAAGCGGGCGGTCCTGTGTATCGGTCTATCCTCCGAGCACTTTAAAGAACCATAGGAATCTATTCGATAATAAGAGTAGGGCAGGTTCCCGGATTCCTATGTGTCCCTCCCCTCTCTGGGGCGGCTCTAAATAACCTATACTGTGTTGATGAGCCGTTAAAACAACATTCAATTGATCTATACTTAGTAAATCAGGGTCTGGAAATGATGGATGTTTTTCATTTGTTTTCATCAGGTGAATACGATTTCTGCGATAATTTACGCCATCATTTGTTTCTACAGAATATGATCTCTCATTGTGTTTTTCAGTGACAATTGCAGGTTTCTATAACTTATTTTGAAAAGAGATGTACTTTTGTCAATACCCATATGTCCTGAATGTTTAGTTTCGAGCATTTGAGACCTGAGTGCTCGAGGAATTACAATTCGGTCACCTTTCATAATCAGTCCGTCTATACAAGTCATTTCGTCCCTGTAGTTCCAGTACTCTGCAATTTGAGAGGGACACTGTTTTCTTGTGTCGGGCCAACCTTGTAGAATGACATGTTTGAGTAAGCACAGTTGCGGATCTTGCTCAGTCTGAGTTTTGATTTGGTCTAGTTTACGGTCAGTTATGGGAAGATTAGAGAGCACAGTATGAACTTGTACCTCCATGCCATCCGACAGTCCAGGGTACGTGTCGGGGAGTACGTGTCGGGGAGAAATTTCCTAGACAACGTGTCAGCTACGGGTATGTTCTTACCACTAACGTGTGTAACATTAATATTATAGCGCTGTAACTGTAACATCATACGCTGTAACCTTGCGGGAGCTTGATAAAGAGGCTTCTTCTTCATGGTCACTTTCTACTGCCACGTCTCTACCATAGACAAATTGTTGAAATCGCTTGAATCCAAAGAGAATAGCAAACATTTCTTTTTCAATTAGTGCGTAATTTACTTCTGTGGGAGTAAGCGACTTAGAAGCAAATGCAATAGGTTTTCCTCTTTGTAATAGTGTCGCTCCAAGCCCGAATTTGGAACTGTCAACCTGAAGTGTCAGGGGTATTTTGGGGTCATAATACGCTAATACAGGTGCGTCCGTGATAATTTGTTTGACTGTCAAATACGCGGCGTCATGCTGCGAGTCCCATACACATTCTACATTCTTTGATAACAGTTGCCTTAGAGGACTTGTAGCTGTTGATAGGTTTGGTGCAAATTTTGATAAGAAATTGACCATACCAAGAATGGTTTTTAATTCTTAACGGTTTTTAGGAGGATCCATGTCATTAATGGCAGACACTTTTGATGGATCTGGTTTAAGACCTTCTGCAAAATGTGCTCGAAGTATGTTACCTCTGTAGCACCTACTTCAAGTTTTTCCTCGTTAAACCTAATGCCCATTTCTCGAGCTCGTTTCATTACATTACGTAAGTTCGTGTCATGCTCCTTCTGTGTTTGACCAGTCACTAGGATGTCGTCAACTATTGAGACGATCCCATCTAAGCCCTCAAAACATTCGTCAATTTTTCTTTGAAACACATCTTGACTTGACTTGAGTCCAAATGGAAGTCTTAAATACTTATACCGTCCAAACGGGGTATTAAAGGTAGTCAGGAACGATGACTGGTGTGAAAGTTTTATATTCCAGTAGCCAGACCTAGCATCAAGCTTCGAAAAATATCTTGCACCAGACAGCTTGGGCAATGATAGTATGGTCTAGATAGAGCCTTGTTCAGATTATTGGTATCGAGGCATATACGGAGTTTGCCAGACTGTGGCTTCTCCACTGTTACCATGGAATTAACCCAATCGGTAGGCGTCGTGACCTTGGCAATGACACCATTCGATTTCATACAATCTAATTGTTGCTTAACTTTGTCATGTAGGGAAACGGGTACACGTCTGGGTGGATGTACAACAGGGGTAGCCTGTTTGTCAATGTGAATGTTGCATTCACCAGGGAATAGACCTATGCCTTGAAACACATCAGCATATTCCTTAAGTACAGTTGTCTTAGTCATAGGAATGCTGTCAGTATTTTGTGACTTTATAGGGTCTACACTAACTTTATGAGGCCTAACTCCTCACAAGATTTGAGTCCTATTATTGCAGGAGAGTGTGTCTTGACAGTGTAAAAGTCTAAGGTTTGCTCGCATTTACCATGTTTACATCGGAGAGTACAGTAACCTACAGTGTTGAGGGTACCGCCATTATAATCAGAGAGTGTGCGGGGTGGTTTCTGGAGAGGGTGGTACAAGCTAAGTTTGTCATACATATGCTTGGGAATCATGTTAACTTGGCTGCCAGTGTCAAGCTTAAATTCTATTGGGAAAGAAGCAGGACATACCTTGACATTTGCGAAAGCCTGGCCATCTCTAACCTTTGATTTATGTACAGAATCAACAAAATAACTATCTAGTAATTTAACACATTGCACATTAGAACTTAAATCATGCACTGTTTTTGATCTGCACACCTTGGCGAAGTGATTAAGCTTTTTTCATTTGTCACATGTCTTTCCTTTTGCGGAGCATACATCACGTTTTGAATGTGAATATCCACAGTTCCCACATGATGATGATGATGAGCATGACTCCCTCATTAATGGATTTCTTGCCTGTTTGTTGATAGACTTTTGCTGAGGGGCCCCGGTACCATAGAGTTGTTGTTGTTGTTGTTGTTGCTGCTGCTGCTGCTTCGGTTTATGTCGAACTGCATGAACATTTGGGGCTGCCATTTTGCTCATGGTCTTCAGTTGCTCTTGTGCATATTCAAAACTTTGAGATATTTGCAACGCTTTTTCTAGTGTCAGGTCAGCTCCAACGTTAATGAGCTTTTCTCGTATTTTGTAGGACGAAACCCCAAATACTATCCTGTCGCGTATCA
>JAWPHD010024985.1:0-17601 GCA_037043455.1 Cyrtodaria siliqua | reverse complement strand
TTCAGAATGCAATGATTGTGTTTATATTAACTTGTCCCAAATATGTTCTTATGAGAGCAAAATTTTACATTTCACTCATGATATGTTGCTATGCTTTTATAACAATAATTTATCTTGGCTGATGACGCTTCAATCAATTATCTTCATGCACTGATATCAAAGAAAGTATCAAGGTGTTATTTGACAAATCTAAGAATATAAAGTAAACAGCATACCATATACCAGATTTAAGCCAGTTCAACGTAATTATAGTCAACGTTACCTCTTTTGTTTTCTTCAACTACTAATCCTGTTAGTTTTATCTACAAAAATTGCATTTATTTAATCATTTGTTTAATCATTAGTATTAATTATAAATAAAGTTTAAAGTAACATGTATTTGCATATTGCTAAATATTGCTTATATTTCCCAATAATATATTCAAATGTGTATGTAAGTATATTCAAGCAGGTTTAAAGTCAAACTGATACTGGATTAACAATCCGAGCGGATAATTGTATTGCTTGATAAAAGCTTCAAGATTGCCATGCGTCCCTTTAAGTTAAAGTTGAATGAAGACAATTATTTTCATTCCGCGTATGTGAGTTTCAGTATGTACAATTACCATGCAATCTTATCAAAGAAATGTAAGGAAATATGCGCCAATGAAAATGCTTTGTAGTTCTATATTTCAGTCACGGCAATAACATACCAGCCTATTAGTCATTATCAAAGCTTTTAAACTGACGTTCGGACAGTCCTTATGTTGCTCGCTTAATCAGATTAATCCCTTTGAGAATTACATTCTAGTTTTACCAAACCAGAGGTTCGCGCCAAAAAAGTGCGCGCCACAATTTTCAGAGTTTTACCATTACAAAAAGTTTTCGTTATGTTAATACCAAACGAATGCTTAAATGGGTTCATTATTTTGTAATTGTATATCAAATTTCTCTAAAATATATCATGTTTCCTTATTGTTAGTATTCTAATTTTACAATATATTCATTATCGTATAGTTAAGGTGGCGCAAACGTTTGCAGTTCATTTATCTTACCGTAACACGCAATTCAGTAACACATTTGCTGACGATATATCATATTATTCATATTTCGTTAATGTTAATTAAGTGATTCCGTATGTGTTCTCCTACAGAACTCATACAAATATTGATAATAACTCAATTTAAACAACACATTTGTTAACACTTAATGTAAACACGTTACTGACCATTAAAATCGTGCCTAAATGTAAAAGCAGACATCGTTAAAGGTAAACATATAATGAAACACACTCACTTGCAAATAATGCGCCCTTCAATAATGTGATTGCCACCTGAGAGTGTGTCCCGATAAAGTTCCAGGAGTTTGAGTCGTTTATTCAATCCCTGGGAAAGACTGTGATACTTAAGGCGCCATCTTAAGACAAGCTCAGAGTTGAGCACTTCTGAAATACAATCCCTGTAACAACATTCTCCATGTAAACTGTGTTCCACTGCGTCAACGTTAAGAGCCTGGACCTTCCGCGTAACTGAAAAATTAAAAGTGTTACAAGTACATATTAATGTCTAACTTATTAACAATTGTCAGACAGAAAAGTTGTTCGATTGTATGACCTTGTTTTATCGACTTAGTTTGCGTTTTGTAAAATGTCATTGTTATTAATTATGAATTTATCTTGCAAAACAGAATACGATAAATAGATAAATTGTATTACATGATAGTACTTACCTTTACGAAGACTGTTTCCACTTGACTTGTTACAACACGTTTCAGCTCCGTCCATGACGCTTATTGCTACAAGGGCTGGCAATGAACAAAATACGAATTCTGCCAGCACTTTGTCTTTGCCCGGGAAAAACGAATCCGTTCATTAGCATGCAACTACAAAGATTTAACGATGTATCACGCTTGCTGCATTGGTAGGATATTAGCACTTGCCTGCTGATTACCAAGAGTAAATGATAGCCGTAAACTATTCTGGAAAGTTTGGCTGACCATCTGTGAGTTCCCAGTTGAGAATGAAAATTCACCAGGCTTACTTTTATCCATTAGAATCAGTTTTATTCAGAGTTTACATCCGACCGGGCTTCATGATTTTGGCTTCACATTTAATTTATTTTCATTTTAAATTTCATATCATTTCACATGAGATGTGGAAAAAAAACCAGTAGCAACATGCAGTAACTAGAACTATCACTGAAGGTGATGAATACCCCCGCATTTTTGCTCTAGCCGACGATAGGCAAAATCAAGAATAATAAATGTGTAAAATATATGTTAATTTTTTAATGTGAAAGAAATTCTAATTAAACAAAGGTCCATAATTCTGTAAAAAAAACATATTGCAGAATCGAAAATCTAGTAATGCAGAGACACATTATATCATCACGTGTGAACTGTCAGGTGTAATAACACTCCATGAAAAGTGTTAAAGAGAAAGCCGCATGAAGTTCCTTTGTAATTAAAAACTCGTAAGTCAAATAAAGGGCCGTGATTCTGTCATAACTAGAACTATCACTGACGGTGATGAATACCCCCGTTTTTTAACTCTTGCCGATGATGGGCAAAATCAAGAATAATAAATGTCTAAACTGTCTGTTAATATATTCATGTGAAAGAAATTCTGATTAAAACAAAGATCCATAATTCTGTAAAAAGAAATTGTAGAATCGAAAAAACATTAATGCAGAGGCACACCATATCATCACGTATGAGCTGTATGTATTTTTGTTTCTTTGAACACGTTTTCAAATCTTTAAGTCGCGCTGCATGTATTACATCAATAATCAACTGTTTGTCAAAAACTGTTAAATCAATAATCAGTCGACCAATTATATTGAAGTTATCGTCTCCATTGCCATTTCCATCCTGTTTCTTATCAAAATGCTTTAAACAAGAAAATCTCGACGTTTTTGTTTTATTAAAAATCATTATCTAGATCGCGGCCCCTTGCTTGCCTCAGCCACGTTTACGACTGGTAAACGTGCAAATCATACACCGCCGTTGCTATGCTAAAATGAACAACGTCCGGGGATGGATTCGAGAGCGCGAAATTTACAAAAATCAACACCAGCACATCAGAGCCCAGACATTAGAAAACCACCGTAAGGCCCCAGCTGGAGAATGTGATGGGTAGGTGTTGTCGGTCTTTCGAAAACACGTTCAAATGTGCGTCTTATTGATGTTTTTTTGTTGTTGTTTGTTTTTAACAATTATCCATGGTTTAGTCTGGCCTGCCAAATCTCCGGATAAAATCCAGATTCTCCGGATTTTTCAGTCGCTATCCGGATCTCCGGATTTAAGTGTACAATCTCCGGATTTTCCATCGAAACAAAATGTTCATGATTTAACAGCTATACAGTACTCAGCTATTTTCCGAATTGGTCCTGTTACATGTGTAACCAAAACAATATAATTTTGGATAACTAGATTAGATTTTGGATAGATAGAAAAACTAAAACATTTTATCTAGTAGACTACTTGTGTATTTTTTGCTTAAATGTGACTCTTTTTTATATTCATTTCTGTCATTGATTTACAAGAATAAAATAAACGTATAACGTTAATATGCCTCAATCATAGGATGTGCCATTTGAAATCGGCAATTCGGTACCTTTTTCCCAAGCCACCAGTTCAGCCCCTCAATTAAAATTACGCTGAAACGTTACTGACGTCATCTTGTAAGAACAACGTCATAATGGTGACGTTGTGACGTTTTTATTCCACGGCCTTGACTTTGTCAGTTTTTCTGTTTACGTTTGAACTTGTAGCAGGATGGATATTTCAAAAATGGCATTTGGTTTCGCAAATATAATTTAAGGATAAAAAGGTAGGAGAATATTTATTATTTCACATAATGTTGCATTTATTGTTTCCTGGATGACTTTTATTTGAAATGTAGGTATCCCGGCACAACCAGTTTTCGCACACATAAGGACAAAACATGAGATTAAAACCTTACATTTAAATAAAATAGTTTTCCTTTCCAGTCAATGTTTTTATTAATTATAGTACTAAAATTCTGCAGAATCATGCCAAATTGGCATTACCTGTATTGTTTACATTTTTCAAGCAAAAAGACGACCTACTTACCTCATTCCAACGGAACATCCAACCTCTTTTCGAGCACTTCCGGTAAACATGAAAAGTATACTGCAGAACAGAAATGTGTACCCAATAATAGTTTTAACATATAGTCAACACTTCTCAACAGTTAAAAAATAATGTTAACCCATGAAAATAACTTTAAGAAAGTATTTATAATTTACTTTTAATGTTGTGTTTTTTTCAGGTGCACATGAAAGCCAAAACAAGGTGTCTCCCCTTCTTAATGACCCTTACATGAGTTGAAAATGATAAATACACCCAATTCTCAAAATTGTCACATCTTCCCACAATTAACATTCCTAATTTGAGTAAACATGTTCAGGTTTGAGAGAATAAAGTGCTTGCAGACCACACATTTTCCAGATTATTTTTAAACATTTTCAGTAAAATTACATAAGAGTGTAATTTTTTAAAGTGATTATTTTTTTATCAGCAGTATACTTTTGACTTTTTGGAGGGAAAGTAGATCATGAGATTACGTCAGCAATTGTGCAGATGACAGCTGTTTAATTTGTAATCAATCAAAAAATGGTTTTAATCAAGTTTTAAGGAAAGGAATATTATGGAATAGTGAAATTGACTGAAATACATATTGAGGTCAGCTTATATTGTCATGTTGACATTCTGCAGGAGTATCTGTCAAAATAATCAGGTCATTGTATGAAAATGAGGGCACGCATTCTTGTTTCCGCTGTTTATACGGAAGTGTTCGAATTCAGGTTGTGTGCGAAAAGTGGTTGTATCGGGATATATTTGAGGTAAAATGCAGGGGAGGTCCGGTGACAAGTAAACTCCACCCCACCCACACTCAGATTATTATTTTGTACGTGATGACGTGTGTGTGATTTCAAAAAATGTCTGCCTCACCGTAACTACGGGCCTTATACTAGATTGTTGAAGACAGTTCGATCAAATTCAAAAATAACGACGCAGTTGTAAATGTATATTTTAATATGTTAAATCTGTCACACCTTCACCAAAAATATTTACATAGTAGTGTATGGTCATCTTTTCGTTGGTAAACGGGTCAGCACTATTCTCGAATTACTGTGGTATTTTCATACGAAACTGACTGCTTTCTATTCCAAATTATCGCACGACAGACTCAAAAAGAAATGAATGTTTGGTCCTTGATCCATCTTTTTTTGTAATGGTTAAAAAAAGAAGTTCTAAATGCTTATTTAGTTCTTCAGGTTGGTTTTCCTAGAGCCGTTCAACATCTCCGAGCCAGTCACGCATATTTGTTCGCGTCATATGAAATACGACTGAATCGTTTTTGTTTTTCATTGTTCCACAATTTCATTAATGTCCATCCTCATCTCTGTCTTCTTCTGACGATCTCCTGCGTAATCTTCGGTAATTTTGACAGGGTAGCGAGCATTCTGGCTGCCATTTTCAACCGACGCAGTTGTCGTTTGATGCACGTGTCGATGAACGATTTGACTGGTTCCTGGTGATTATTAAAACAAATATCTATACTTTAATGCTAAATGGATGTAACGCAGTCTAGATTTTTTGGCCCTTCATATGGATTTTCGGCCTGCCGTTGCACGCGCTTTTGTAATATGACCGCATAGATAACGCCTGTATTACACGAAAAACGGGCCGTTTTTGTTACTATATATAGTAACACATGTAATAATTCCCTATACATATGTTGTCTTTGAATATACCATACAACACAGACCTAACTAGTCATATCAATCAGGATTACTGAAGCTTTAAAATGTGTTATATCACGGAAATAACCGAATGTTCATCTCGATCCTTTTACCGGAGTGATACGGAAATAATCGATTAGTTACGATTGTAAACGATAATCAAATCGCGTATATTGTGACAATATTTTCCCTGTATGTAGGTTATTGTTTCTGCTTTTCATCAGTATTAATTCTAAATTGCTTAAAATAAACATCGGATTCCTAAATAGCGCCCTCTGGTGGTGCCTATTTTTACGACGAATTTTACCGTTTTCGTGTACTAGAATTTAGTCAAAAGTTAAAAAAAATCACATCACTTGGAAGCACAATGATTTATAAACGTAATGCATGTAATATATTTAAAAAACAGCTATATCTCTTTATCGTGTGTGCATTTCTTTACGTAAGGGGTACCACGCGGCGACTACAAAATTGGGAGGATTTTTACATGTTATCGCTGTTTTACTTAAAAGTAAGCGTGATGACATATATTTTTCTATGCCATCACATTCGTTGAAATTCCCCGCTTTGATAAATATAAAAATAAAGAGGGGTCGTCGAGTCAGATGTTTATCAAACAAACGTTTAAAGATGATATAAAGTATTAAAATTACGGCGTCGTTTTATAGTTTTCTTTAAAATGACGTTGACGTCAGTCACTCGCAAATTGAGATACATGTACTTTCTTATTAATGCGGGATACAACGTTAATTGTTATAATTGTGTAAGTCTATATCGGTAATGCCTATATATTATATGTACTATGTTCGTGAATAAGTATTTTTGTATTTATTTATTTATTACTTCATTCTGGTATTAAGACACGCTGTTATGCTGTAGTTGTTTTGAGTGGTTCATAAATCGTAATAAAAAAGCAAGTGTATATTCGCAGGCGGTTACTAGTTTAAAAGTATACTTAAAAGTATGCTTAAAATAATTAAAACACGTGTTTTTTTACGTCAACATGAATGCATTTCTTGTAACAAAGTATACGTAGATTAAAAGGTCTACTACATGGCAAAACACGTCGAGATATATCTGGGATTTACGCGGAATTAGTTGTGTATAATAGTGTAGTATAGGCAATTTTGTGAGTATGCGTTTCTTTTTCCTTTCAGTATATGAACGATAACAACTATTTAATGAATCGGACGCTTCCTATTTTACGCATACTTTCTAGAGAAATCGATTGTTTATTCCCAGTCTATATATTATATATCTGGACATAATACCATTAGTTATGAAAATGATGTCTATTTCTGAATTTAATACATGTATATTCATAACCATTTTCCAATCATTATTTTGTGTTTTGCTATGCGGTGCCTATTAATATATATGTTTGTATGTATTATTTCCACATGATGGCATGTATACGAATTGAGCGAATGAAAAGAATAGTTGATTTGATATTTGAATCGATTTGAATGATCATTCTTACCCAAACAGCAACTTTGACAACACATGCTGTTTAAGACGGGTCGCTAACAGATAACAAACAGATAAAATAACACGAGTAAAAATTGCAACTTAAACAACTTTACTTCTTACAACATATTTAATGAATTAAACAGTTCAATAACATGAACACACGCTCTTGAATTAGTTAACAATAATAATACAAAGTAAACGTCGCGCGTCAAAACTCGTGACGTCAACGTCATTTTAAAGAAAACTATAAAACGACGCCGTAATTTTAATACTTTCTATAAACTTTAAAAGTTTATTTGATAAAAATTTGACTCGACGAACCCTCTTTATATTTACATTTATCAAGTTTTAAGTTGGGGTTCCGGGTGTCTGACCATAGTAGCGGTTTCAAACTGTCTCGTGGTAGTGACATGCCCAGTTAGTACACTAGCCACGGGTTTTTTTCTTATCCCCAGCGTTTTTTTCCGTTTGCTACTGTTTTGTTGCATATTCTATAGTTTTGTCGTGAACTGTGTATTAACCAGTCTACACAATTTCTGTATATAGTTAACCAGTTCCTATATAGAGTATATATAGTATACAGTAGTACAGTTTATATATACGTTAATTTGTATAAACGTATCTTGTGTAATATTTGATAATGTTATGAGGTAATACACACGCCTACTGTGGCGCTGTTTCTTTTAAAAATAAAAAAAACAGCAAAATACCTAGAGATATTTAGGAGACGTGTGTATTATGTATCTTGTATGATTTCACTCGGGAAGACCATATCCCGAATTGCAATAGCGCTTTCGACCTAAAAAGGTCTTCTTCAGTTGCAATGAAATCCTAAATTATTTGTATTATCAATGACAATATGCTTATTGTCTTAGTATGTTGTGTAGGAGAATCCCTTATTTTGAATATTTCAAAATATATCGGACCGTCTAGTTCACAGTTGGCACTCGCTGTGGTACTGGTATATACAGTCTAACATTTAGTGGTCCAAAAGCTGATCACTTTTGCTGGCCAGTGCACTGCGTGAGCACAGCATGGGTTAGATATTAGCACTAGATTGATGATTACCAGTAGCCATAAAATATTCTGGGGATTTTGGCTGACCATCTGTGAGTTGCCTATTGAGACTGAAAATGTACCAGGCTTAGATAGTTTTATTTAGAGTTTACATATGACGGGGCTTCATGATTTTGGTTACACATTTTATTTATTTTCATTTTAAATTTCATATAATTTCACATGAGATGAGTAACCAAAACCAGTAGTGACATGCAGTAAAAAGTATTTAAACTCCTTCGTTGAAACATTGAGTGAGGGTTCAACACAGCACTGCTGTAACTATATATATATACAAAAGAAGATACATCAGTGTTGTGTTGAAACTCGATTAATTTATTATTTATAATCATGTATGATGTAAAAGTGGTAGTAGTCCCAATTTTGGACCCTCAAATGGAACATGTCAAAATTGAAGGGAAATGAAATGAAATGGGGGTTTACATCCCGATAACACATTATTGTTAGGTTATATTGGGATAGCAACATCAGATGCAAATGAGATGAAGTTTTCTATCAGACATGCCATCGCTAGGGAGCGAACCTATGCGAGGTTAGGGTTGTATAGCTCTTTAGTGTTTACTCTAGTTTTTAAACCAAAGAGATGGCTCAGAAATTCAAATACTTGCACCATTTATTCATGAAGATTTTACTACCAGCGCTCTTCATGGTTTAGAGTGTGACCTATATAGAGATTATCGATAAAACCTATCGTAAACACTAAGCCGGACAGAGTCTATAAGAGAAATCTTCACCATTAAGAAACCGCGGTCGGTCGCTACGCTCCCTCCCTTTCGGTTTCTTAATGGTGAAGATTTCTCTTCAAGGCCACTATCCTTTACAAAGTCAAGGCTTTAACCATTGGCGGATTCAGGCGGGGACGCTGCCGGCACTTCCCACGAGTTCACCTAAAAAAATCTTCCTTTTCTTTTTAAAGTTGCGCCCCACTCCCATCTCAAATCACATGTTATGTACTAGTGATTCATAAACATAACTGAAATTGCATGTAAATTGTAACCAAGCAGTACAGTATAGCAAAACGTTTATACAGTTTCTATATAGGCAAGCAGGACTGGCGGGAACTTGAAATCTAAAGGTTCAACCCTCACCGGTGCAACTGAGTTTTGTCAGTGTGTTCGTGGGCAAGAAACGTTTTATTAGCATCGTCCATCCGATGGAGACGGTGGGGGTGGGATGTGTGTGTATGTGTGTGTGTGTGTGGAGGGGGATCATGAACAAGACAGACCGCTCGGAATAGATCCATTTTTCGGAATCTATCCACCAAGCCCGTTAAAGAACCATTCATTAGTAAGAGTAGGGCGCAGGTTCCTGGATTCCTGTATATCCTTTCCCTCTCTCTCTGGGGCGCCTCTAAGTACCCTGTAATACTGTGTTGATGAGTCGTTAAACAATATTCATTCATTCTATAGGCAAATACATGGATTACATATCAGTCCGATTATTAAATTCCGTTAGTTTTTCTATATAACTTGCATTTTTGTAATCATTATTAGAATGGTTTAAATAACTATATATTATACTGTGCCAATAATATAATTATATTTTATTTAATTTTTAAAAAGTAGAATAACGAAGACAATCAAAATCTCAATATTGTATTTTATTATAATGCAGGCAGTTTTAAGTCATCATGATACAGGTATAATAAATCGAGGTGCTAATATGAAATGCTTAAAAATAAACAATCAATGTGTCCCTTAAAATAAAAAAAAACGGCAGGTATAACAGTGAGTTGTTCTATATATATCAGTTATGTTTTCTACATATTACATGAATACAAAAATGACAGGTTGAGTGTTATTTGTTTACAAAATCAAGAAAATATATTTCCACCAAATGTCAAAGATGGAAAAATTAGGCTAATTTAAAATGATGAAAGTAAGGTAGTGTGTACTCTTACTTTAATATTCACCTTTTTTCTTTCAATAATTATCTCATCTTTTTATTTTGGTAAAAGAAAATATACTTTGTTTTCATTGTAATTGAAACAGGCTTCATCAAGAACACATGTGGTAATAGGTAGGCCTGGTCAGTTTTATTGATATCAATTACTAAACCCACATTAACAGGTCAGTTATAATAGTCTTTATGCTGTGATCTAGCAGTAAAAGTGTTCCTCAGTTTTGAGCAGTTTTAAGACCACTGTACGTCTCACACCACAATTAATTTTCCATAGGGTCCCATTGTAACGTTTTTGTTCGTGGCATAGAGATAAAAAAGATTATGCAACATGTATTTATGCTTAAATTCTTCATTGATCCAATATCTGCATGTTATTAACTTTTAACAAATATTTACCAGATTGAACTTTTTTTAATTTCATGTTTGCGTGACACCTATCAAAATTGAGATAAAAATACAACCCCGTGGAGATTAGACCCATGATGTGTAAAATGAGGCAGAATTAGCTAGAAATCTTATATCAACATGCATTTTTCTGTGATCTCTTCCTAAAATGCTGTAGATTTAGAACCTGGTAAAGATAAATCAATGTATCCTGTAAAATGTTGAAAAGCGAACTTGTTTTTTTTATCTACCTCCTTCATCTGTAGGGCAGGAGTATTCAAGGGAGATAATAGTGTTGTGAGTCCTTAAGGTGATTTTTTTTTCTAATGATCACCTCAATAATAATTGAAAATGTATACAAATCAATTACATGCTGAAAAGTGCTAACATTTTGATTCCAGGTTTATTGCTTTTCAAATTATTCAAGTTTTAGTGACCCAGGGTATTGGTCGAAATTCAGGCCGAGCACCTTTAATATTTTGAAAAACTACAGTAGTGATAAGGATTTTGCATTTTCCTGGTCATTTGTGCTCAGCTATGTCTGAAACTTTCAAATATACATGAAAAGGCATCTCTACATCTGAATACAGCATAAAAATGATCTTTAAGAAATGATTATTGAGAAAAATGCTGAAAATAATAAACTCAAACTAAGGGTTACCCGTGAAAATTTTGATTTTCCACGAAAAGTATTAGTCTCTCGCTTCAATTTTGACATTTTTTCAAAGTAGTCTGTCTTCATTGATATGTGTGTTTGTTTAACAAGCCAATAGCTGTAAAATAAAACTAAAATTATGCTTATACCTGTATTGGTTTTGAAAATATAGTTAATTTTTAGTTAAACATTGTATGAAGTAAAATTTCAGCTAATTCCTGCAGTATGAAGATAACTTGAAGTAACTATACATACACAGACGGGATTTCTGAATAACCGTGTTAACTGTGTCCAAACATGTCTGAAACGTTCACAGATACACAAACAATGCTTAGAGGTGAAGTATGTAAGATACCCGTTCTGCAGCTCTAAAGCGCAAGGGCTTAGAGATGAATGATGGAAATTCCCATTCTGCAGCTCTAAATTGCAAGGCGTTAGAGATGAATGATGAAAGATACCTGTTCTGCAGCTCTAAAGCGCAATGCCTTAGCATTAAAGGATGAAATATACCCGTTCTGCAGCTCTAAAGCGCAATACCTTAGAGATGACGGATGAAAATGCCATTATGCAGCTCTAAAGCGCAATGCCTTAAGAATAACGAATAAAAGATACCCATTCTGCAGCTCTTCTTAACGTCTCACACCACAATTAATTTTCCATAGGGTCCCATTGTAACGTTTTTGTTCGTGGCATAGAGATAAAAAAGATTTTGCAACATGTATTTATGCTTAAATTCTTCATTGATCCAATATCTGCATGTTATTAACTTTTAACAAATATTTACCAGATTGAACTTTTTTTAATTTCATGTTTGCGTGACACCTATCAAAATTGAGATAAAAATACAACCCCGTGGAGATTAGACCCATGATGTGTAAAATGAGGCAGAATTAGCTAGAAATCTTATATCAACATGCATTTTTCTGTGATCTCTTCCTAAAATGCTGTAGATTTAGAACCTGGTAAAGATAAATCAATGTATCCTGTAAAATGTTGAAAAGCGAACTTGTTTTTTTTATCTACCTCCTTCATCTGTAGGGCAGGAGTATTCAAGGGAGATAATAGTGTTGTGAGTCCTTAAGGTGATTTTTTTTTCTAATGATCACCTCAATAATAATTGAAAATGTATACAAATCAATTACATGCTGAAAAGTGCTAACATTTTGATTCCAGGTTTATTGCTTTTCAAATTATTCAAGTTTTAGTGACCCAGGGTATTGGTCGAAATTCAGGCCGAGCACCTTTAATATTTTGAAAAACTACAGTAGTGATAAGGATTTTGCATTTTCCTGGTCATTTGTGCTCAGCTATGTCTGAAACTTTCAAATATACATGAAAAGGCATCTCTACATCTGAATACAGCATAAAAATGATCTTTAAGAAATGATTATTGAGAAAAATGCTGAAAATAATAAACTCAAACTAAGGGTTACCCGTGAAAATTTTGATTTTCCACGAAAAGTATCAGTCTCTCGCTTCAATTTTGACATTTTTTCAAAGTAGTCTGTCTTCATTGATATGTGTGTTTGTTTAAGAAGCCAATAGCTGTAAAATAAAACTAAAATTATGCTTATACCTGTATTGGTTTTGAAAATATAGTTAATTTTTAGTTAAACATTGTATGAAGTAAAATTTCAGCTAATTCCTGCAATATGAAGATAACTTGAAGTAACTATACATACACAGACGGGATTTCTGAATAACCGTGTTAACTGTGTCCAAACATGTCTGAAACGTTCACAGATACACAAACAATGCTTAGAGGTGAAGTATGTAAGATACCCGTTCTGCAGCTCTAAAGCGCAAGGGCTTAGAGATGAATGATGGAAATTCCCATTCTGCAGCTCTAAATTGCAAGGCGTTAGAGATGAATGATGAAAGATACCTGTTCTGCAGCTCTAAAGCGCAATGCCTTAGCATTAAAGGATGAAATATACCCGTTCTGCAGCTCTAAAGCGCAATACCTTAGAGATGACGGATGAAAATGCCATTATGCAGCTCTAAAGCGCAATGCCTTAAGAATAACGAATAAAAGATACCCATTCTGCAGCTCTTCTTAAGGTGATTTTTTTTTCTAATGATCACCTCAATAATAATTGAAAATGTATACAAATCAATTACATGCTGAAAAGTGCTAACATTTTGATTCCAGGTTTATTGCTTTTCAAATTATTCAAGTTTTAGTGACCCAGGGTATTGGTCGAAATTCAGGCCGAGCACCTTTAATATTTTGAAAAACTACAGTAGTGATAAGGATTTTGCATTTTCCTGGTCATTTGTGCTCAGCTATGTCTGAAACTTTCAAATATACATGAAAAGGCATCTCTACATCTGAATACAGCATAAAAATGATCTTTAAGAAATGATTATTGAGAAAAATGCTGAAAATAATAAACTCAAACTAAGGGTTACCCGTGAAAATTTTGATTTTCCACGAAAAGTATCAGTCTCTCGCTTCAATTTTGACATTTTTTCAAAGTAGTCTGTCTTCATTGATATGTGTGTTTGTTTAACAAGCCAATAGCTGTAAAATAAAACTAAAATTATGCTTATACCTGTATTGGTTTTGAAAATATAGTTAATTTTTAGTTAAACATTGTATGAAGTAAAATTTCAGCTAATTCCTGCAATATGAAGATAACTTGAAGTAACTATACATACACAGACGGGATTTCTGAATAACCGTGTTAACTGTGTCCAAACATGTCTGAAACGTTCACAGATACACAAACAATGCTTAGAGGTGAAGTATGTAAGATACCCGTTCTGCAGCTCTAAAGCGCAAGGGCTTAGAGATGAATGATGGAAATTCCCATTCTGCAGCTCTAAATTGCAAGGCGTTAGAGATGAATGATGAAAGATACCTGTTCTGCAGCTCTAAAGCGCAATGCCTTAGCATTAAAGGATGAAATATACCCGTTCTGCAGCTCTAAAGCGCAATACCTTAGAGATGACGGATGAAAATGCCATTATGCAGCTCTAAAGCGCAATGCCTTAAGAATAACGAATAAAAGATACCCATTCTGCAGCTCTTCTTAACGTCTCACACCACAATTAATTTTCCATAGGGTCCCATTGTAACGTTTTTGTTCGTGGCATAGAGATAAAAAAGATTTTGCAACATGTATTTATGCTTAAATTCTTCATTGATCCAATATCTGCATGTTATTAACTTTTAACAAATATTTACCAGATTGAAATTTTTTTAATTTCATGTTTGCGTGACACCTATCAAAATTGAGATAAAAATACAACCCCGTGGAGATTAGACCCATGATGTGTAAAATGAGGCAGAATTAGCTAGAAATCTTATATCAACATGCATTTTTCTGTGATCTCTTCCTAAAATGCTGTAGATTTAGAACCTGGTAAAGATAAATCAATGTATCCTGTAAAATGTTGAAAAGCGAACTTGTTTTTTTATCTACCTCCTTCATCTGTAGGGCAGGAGTATTCAAGGGAGATAATAGTGTTGTGAGTCCTTAAGGTGATTTTTTTTTCTAATGATCACCTCAATAATAATTGAAAATGTATACAAATCAATTACATGCTGAAAAGTGCTAACATTTTGATTCCAGGTTTATTGCTTTTCAAATTATTCAAGTTTTAGTGACCCAGGGTATTGGTCGAAATTCAGGCCGAGCACCTTTAATATTTTGAAAAACTACAGTAGTGATAAGGATTTTGCATTTTCCTGGTCATTTGTGCTCAGCTATGTCTGAAACTTTCAAATATACATGAAAAGGCATCTCTACATCTGAATACAGCATAAAAATGATCTTTAAGAAATGATTATTGAGAAAAATGCTGAAAATAATAAACTCAAACTAAGGGTTACCCGTGAAAATTTTGATTTTCCACGAAAAGTATCAGTCTCTCGCTTCAATTTTGACATTTTTTCAAAGTAGTCTGTCTTCATTGATATGTGTGTTTGTTTAACAAGCCAATAGCTGTAAAATAAAACTAAAATTATGCTTATACCTGTATTGGTTTTGAAAATATAGTTAATTTTTAGTTAAACATTGTATGAAGTAAAATTTCAGCTAATTCCTGCAATATGAAGATAACTTGAAGTAACTATACATACACAGACGGGATTTCTGAATAACCGTGTTAACTGTGTCCAAACATGTCTGAAACGTTCACAGATACACAAACAATGCTTAGAGGTGAAGTATGTAAGATACCCGTTCTGCAGCTCTAAAGCGCAAGGGCTTAGAGATGAATGATGGAAATTCCCATTCTGCAGCTCTAAATTGCAAGGCGTTAGAGATGAATGATGAAAGATACCTGTTCTGCAGCTCTAAAGCGCAATGCCTTAGCATTAAAGGATGAAATATACCCGTTCTGCAGCTCTAAAGCGCAATACCTTAGAGATGACGGATGAAAATGCCATTATGCAGCTCTAAAGCGCAATGCCTTAAGAATAACGAATAAAAGATACCCATTCTGCAGCTCTTCTTAACGTCTCACACCACAATTAATTTTCCATAGGGTCCCATTGTAACGTTTTTGTTCGTGGCATAGAGATAAAAAAGATTTTGCAACATGTATTTATGCTTAAATTCTTCATTGATCCAATATCTGCATGTTATTAACTTTTAACAAATATTTACCAGATTGAACTTTTTTTAATTTCATGTTTGCGTGACACCTATCAAAATTGAGATAAAAATACAACCCCGTGGAGATTAGACCCATGATGTGTAAAATGAGGCAGAATTAGCTAGAAATCTTATATCAACATGCATTTTTCTGTGATCTCTTCCTAAAATGCTGTAGATTTAGAACCTGGTAAAGATAAATCAATGTATCCTGTAAAATGTTGAAAAGCGAACTTGTTTTTTTTATCTACCTCCTTCATCTGTAGGGCAGGAGTATTCAAGGGAGATAATAGTGTTGTGAGTCCTTAAGGTGATTTTTTTTTCTAATGATCACCTCAATAATAATTGAAAATGTATACAAATCAATTACATGCTGAAAAGTGCTAACATTTTGATTCCAGGTTTATTGCTTTTCAAATTATTCAAGTTTTAGTGACCCAGGGTATTGGTCGAAATTCAGGCCGAGCACCTTTAATATTTTGAAAAACTACAGTAGTGATAAGGATTTTGCATTTTCCTGGTCATTTGTGCTCAGCTATGTCTGAAACTTTCAAATATACATGAAAAGGCATCTCTACATCTGAATACAGCATAAAAATGATCTTTAAGAAATGATTATTGAGAAAAATGCTGAAAATAATAAACTCAAACTAAGGGTTACCCGTGAAAATTTTGATTTTCCACGAAAAGTATCAGTCTCTCGCTTCAATTTTGACATTTTTTCAAAGTAGTCTGTCTTCATTGATATGTGTGTTTGTTTAAGAAGCCAATAGCTGTAAAATAAAACTAAAATTATGCTTATACCTGTATTGGTTTTGAAAATATAGTTAATTTTTAGTTAAACATTGTATGAAGTAAAATTTCAGCTAATTCCTGCAATATGAAGATAACTTGAAGTAACTATACATACACAGACGGGATTTCTGAATAACCGTGTTAACTGTGTCCAAACATGTCTGAAACGTTCACAGATACACAAACAATGCTTAGAGGTGAAGTATGTAAGATACCCGTTCTGCAGCTCTAAAGCGCAAGGGCTTAGAGATGAATGATGGAAATTCCCATTCTGCAGCTCTAAATTGCAAGGCGTTAGAGATGAATGATGAAAGATACCTGTTCTGCAGCTCTAAAGCGCAATGCCTTAGCATTAAAGGATGAAATATACCCGTTCTGCAGCTCTAAAGCGCAATACCTTAGAGATGACGGATGAAAATGCCATTATGCAGCTCTAAAGCGCAATGCCTTAAGAATAACGAATAAAAGATACCCATTCTGCAGCTCTTCTTAACGTCTCACACCACAATTAATTTTCCATAGGGTCCCATTGTAACGTTTTTGTTCGTGGCATAGAGATAAAAAAGATTTTGCAACATGTATTTATGCTTAAATTCTTCATTGATCCAATATCTGCATGTTATTAACTTTTAACAAATATTTACCAGATTGAACTTTTTTTAATTTCATGTTTGCGTGACACCTATCAAAATTGAGATAAAAATACAACCCCGTGGAGATTAGACCCATGATGTGTAAAATGAGGCAGAATTAGCTAGAAATCTTATATCAACATGCATTTTTCTGTGATCTCTTCCTAAAATGCTGTAGATTTAGAACCTGGTAAAGATAAATCAATGTATCCTGTAAAATGTTGAAAAGCGAACTTGTTTTTTTTATCTACCTCCTTCATCTGTAGGGCAGGAGTATTCAAGGGAGATAATAGTGTTGTGAGTCCTTAAGGTGATTTTTTTTTTCTAATGATCAC
>JAWPHD010024984.1:0-17605 GCA_037043455.1 Cyrtodaria siliqua | reverse complement strand
AATTAAAACATGACGTTAACTCGAATTGTTTTATAATTTTTCTAGATTTTAAATCGACATATTTATATCATATAATCGACAAACTGTACAAAGCTTGAAATAAATATCTCGTGTATATCAGATAAATATCTCGCGTATATCAGATACAAATCTCGTGTATATCAGATAAATATCTCGCGTATATCAGATAAATATCTCGTGTATATCAGATAAATATCTCGTATAATACTGATAATACTCATTGCCTCGAGTACCTTTATATTGACATATTTGTATTTGTTTTGTATCATAGCGATATAAAGAAAAGAAAAAAATGTCAAGTTCACTAAATCGATTTATTGTAAAATAAAGAACCATTTCAACGGATAACCCAACAAGACGAGGCACGAATATGCTTCCGTAGAAAATGGTACAATCAAACTTCAATGCGTTGATGAGAATTAAATAAAAGAAAACCACGTGTGTGCAAACAATATGTACAGCAACATAAGTTAAATTGTCAACATGCGGAATTCAATTTTGACCCAGATGCACTTCCTTAAGATCGCCGTGTGTATAATATAAGGTATGCTGTTCGATGTGTGTCGCTTTAACTGTTATTCATTTGCAACGTATTACGAACTAATGATGGACTTAGTGTTCTGATAAGTTGGCATCATATATTTAATTACCTCTCACACTCACGTGTCATTTACATATTAATAATGATAGTGTTCTCAGATGACAAACTAACATTCTGTATGTATGTATGCATGCTGAACACGACCTCAATTTTCACCTGCTGTAAAGTAACGTCCCGGATATAAGCAATGTACCACGATATGCCCTAGCTAACAATTTTAAACTGATATAAGGTCGTAAGTTCAATAAACAACGTATAAATCGTTGAACGTTCATGCTATTCATATTGATTCAACAGATAACCCAGGACGCCTACTCAAATATAATTATATCAGAAATAGATTTTAGTGTCTTAAAACTCAGCTGGAAGTAACATCGGCTGATTGTACTTAAGGTTATCTTAAAACTATGATACGCCGAAATGTAGTCTACCACCGTTTAACAAGGACAAGCGCTATTTATCATCTAAAAACCGATTAGACTCATCACAATAACAAGTATGGAGAAATGTTGTCTGCAGGGCACACCTACACAAGTAGGGTAGATTATGCACGTTGAAGTATACCCACGTTACGTATTGGTAAATAAATAACCCTTGAACAGTTTCAATGTTGCCACCACCTATGACGAGAATTGGGCATCAGAACTGGACGAGAATAATACCAGAATTGTTTGTTTTTGAAACTGTTTCGAGAAGTGTAATTATCCATGGAATTAAACAACTTGGCTGAATGATTCAACATCAGATACACCTGTTGATAAGGGTTACCGTTATCATAAACTTCGTAAAACGTTTGCAAAATTTTATTATCGTAACCCTGATCTTCTTTCCAAATATAAAAGTAATTTAAGGACTCTTCTGCGACAAGGACTATCACAACCTGACTTCTATGGTGATGTGATTTATAAACTTCGTAAGATTCTAGGTCATGATCACTTTCATACTATCTTTGTTAAACTTGTTAAAAAGTTTATCAAAAGAGGCTATGACCCTATCATTTTGCAACGTACTGCATGCTTGGTGGTGGACCCTTTTACAGTTCGCCACTATGCTTTCCTCTTTAATTGTACGATGAACGGACAGGCTGTGGACCCTATGATGACGCCTACCTAAAGCCCATAGGGACGGTGGCGTTTGATGTTTGTCCATGATCTTTCTTGTCGTGCCCTTAATGGTTTATTCTCTTACTGCTCTGGCTTCTGCAAAGTCATTGAGTACCTTCATTGTGGCTTTCTAGGCTATTGTTTTTTTGTATTATATTTACACGAGCATATTTCTGTATTACTTATATTGCCTATTGATGCTGATTTGTTGGTTAGAGATTAGATCATGGCGGGGATTTCTTTATTTACACTGTCCTGTTTTAATGGGATGACAGTAGGGTAAGTGTGAGGTTTGGTGCACCCTAGAACCGGTTTAAACCCCCAGTGGCCTACCTTGCCACTGCCCGTTCCAAGGCGGTAGCCCTGTTGTCAACCCTTTTTGTGTTTGTGATGTCGTTTGCATTTATTATTGCTTTTGCCTTCTTGTTTGTCTGTTTGCGTGTTTGTTTGTGTGTTTTGTGGTTTACTGTCCTCCTTGAAAGCTACTTTCCCTGTCCGACCTTTTTATATTTCTTTACTAAATTAAACTGTGGCGGAAAATTTGGCGATGTTAACTGTTTTGTTTACGAACAAAAACAAAACATTGATGGAAAGAGGAGATCGATTTGAAGATGCAGTTGCTACTTTGCAAAAAATGAAAATTGAAAATGTTCAGGTCAAAACGAATGCTAATAATTCCAAAAATGCAACACCCAATGTATTTCATCAACCAATTTTATAACAAAGATATAATCAGTTAAGTATTGCTGAATTTCTATGAAATATAATGTTACTGTATTTAATTATCAATATATTATTGAAGATATGTGCGTATGCTTATAAGTGTTCATTTTATTGATCCAGCTGTCAGATTGTTTCTCTTAATAACACATACAAAAAGCTGGATTGTGTACTATTGTGTACTATTTTAGGTAAAAAATCTAGTTATTTATAAAGTAATGTTTGCATACTGAGATATGTAGATTATAACAGAACATTATTTAATCTAGAATGTTCCATGTTGGTATATAAAGCTGATAGTAGTGCAACTTGTGTGGTTTTCTGTATTAGTTTCCTAGTGGAGTATTTGGTTCATCATTTTAATTCAGAATTTCCAAAAGTATTGGATGCTATGAATTAATATATATGTTGAGAGGATAAAACATTGTGCTCATCTAGCATGTCTAGTGACATTTTATTATTTAATTATTTGGACATTTGGATTATAAGGAATTAATAAACCTGGAAAGACTTGAAGTGAAATTGGATTAAATGGACACTTTACAACTTTGATTAAAAGTAGATTAAAATTACACTTGTTAATATTATTTGGACTTTGTTCGTATATCGGATTTAAAGGAATACTGAATTCAATTTGTGTATTTGTTTTCAAGTGATTTTCTTTCATTGTAGTATTTAAATACATTTGTTTATTATATTTATAAAATAGTTGCTACTGTTCTTACTTCCTTCCTTGTTACATTTTACACGTAACATAAACCAGGCACCTGCTTTATCCGCCATGTCTCGGAATGTACGGTACGATACTGTTTTAACCCCTGACCTACAATTTAAATATGTTTAAACGAAATTATAAAAGAAAATTAAGAAAACAACAGAGAACTTGGACGACTGCCTTTACATTCTGACGAACCGAGTCCTCAGCTAATATAGATATAAAATCGAACAGGAAAAGTAGCATTCAAGGACGACAGTCTACCACAAACACACACATAAACAAAGAATAACTTTGAATATGAATAAAAGGTCAAATAAATGATCACACACACAAAAGGGTTGACAATAGGGCTACCGCCTTGGAATGGTCAGTGGCGAAAAAGGCCGCTGGGGTTTGAACCAGGTTATAGGGTGCAATGAACTATTCTCTAACCAAAATGGCAGCATTAATAGGCAATATAAGTAAAACACAAAGATGCTCGTGTATATATAAATACAAACTGAAAAATGTGTCCAAGGGACACGAATGCCCCGCTAAAGTGTTATTGGTTGCTTACAAATGGAGTAACAAAATGTTAAGTGTAATATTAAAAGTCAAGTTATATGGACCTGATGCGAGTAGGAACATATTGGAAGAAGATGTTTGAAAGTTTTGTCCTATAAAAGTCTATGAAAAACATGCAACATTTTAATATACAAATCTTGGACCCCCGTGGGCACGACTATTTTTTACCCTGGGGAATTTATTTGGAAAAAACTTGATAGTCTAGGCATTGACGATCATTTTAAAAGAAAAACTGTCGAAATCTGTCAAGCGGTTCGTGAGAAAAATACTTTTTAATGTTTCAAATATATATAGTAATGACGGCCATCTTGGATGTCGCGCTGACCTAATTTTAACATATCTAAAAAACAATCTCCTAGGGATCATCCGTATGAAGTTTGGTCAAAATTGGCCAAGCGATTTCTGAGCAGAAGTCGTTTGAAGCAAAAGTTAAGGACGGATGAAGAGTGAGTCCAATAGATCACATTTAGCCTTCGGCTCAGGTGATCTAAAAACTTCAATGTAATATGTTAATGTAATATTTTAATGTAAATTAACTAAGTATAAAAAGTAGGTCAAGGTCATTTATATTGACCAGATTTGGGTATGAATATAATGCTGTCATATAGATGTCAGCGTGTATGAAGTTTAAAAGCTGTACTGTTTCTGGTATCAGAGTAATGGACATAATAAAACACTTAAATGTAAACCTTTAATGTAAATTAAGAAAGTGTGAAAAGTAGGTAAAGGTCATATTTATATTGACCTGATGTAGGTAGGAACTTATTGCTGTCATACACATGTAAGTGTGTATGAAGGTTGAAAACTGTATAGCTATATCTGAGAAACTGAGTTAATAAAAAAAACTTGAACGTAAAACTTCAATGTAAATTAACAAAGTGCCAAAGGTAGGTCAAAGTAATTCATATTGACCCAGTTTTCATTGGAACATATCGCTGTCATGTAGTTATTTGTAAAGTTCGAAAGTTCTAAGGCATCTGGTGTTGGAGAAATGGACTTAACAAAAGACGTTGATGTAAACAACATGAATGCAAAACTTTGATAAAAATTAAGTGCAAAAAGTAGGTCAAGTTCACTTATATTGACCTAATTTGGGTAGGAACATATTGCTGGTATACAGATATAAGTGTGTATGAAGTTTGGAAACTGTATGGCTTTTGGTATCTGAGCAACTGAGTTAATAACAGAACTTGAATGTGAAACTTCAGTGTAAATTAACAAAGTGTAACAAGTAGGCCAAGTTCATTTATATTGACATGGTATGGGTAGGAACATATTGCTGCCGTATAGATGTAAGTGGGTATGAAGTTTGAAAACTGTACGACTTTTAGTATTTGAGAAATTGACTTATAATAAACTTGAATGTAAAAACGGGACGTCCGGACGAGTGACGTACGTCAGGACGGACAAATGTAACACTATAAGCCCGCATCAATTTCTTGGCGGGGCATACCAAACAATAGCGTAGAAAGCCACAAAGAATGTACTCAGTGACTTGGCAAAAGCCAGAGCAATAAGAGAACAAATCATCGAGGGCACGACTTGACACGATTGCAGACAAACATCAAACGTCACTGTCCTTTTGGGCTTTAGGGAGACGTCATCATAGGGTCCACAGCTTGTCCGGCTATCGCACAATTAAAGAGGAAAGCATAGCGGCAAACTGTAAATGGGTCCACCACCAAGCATGCAGTGCGTTGAAAAATGATAGTGTCATACTATATTTTGATAAACCTTTTAAGAAGGTTAACAAAGATAGTATGAAAGTGATCATGACCAATTGAAACTAATATTTCTAATAGGTGCTTTATACTTTTGAAATATTTAGGGATAGAATAAACTACATGATTATCTCGTAAAATACTAGGCATGTCAATGAAATCAACACCTTTATTAAGATATAGATTTTTTTGGAAAATTCCTGACGTGATCAGTCTCCTTGTCAACATGTTGTGTTTAGCTTTGAATTATGGAAGCATTGTTATACAAGGGATCTGTACGAATGACATATAGTAAATTACCTCTATGCATATTCCCCAAGAAACGTGTACACTAACACTTTACAACCATGCAGATTACTTAACTTTATGGCATTATGATTAGGTATGACACTGTGCATGCCAAAGTCGGATACATACATAAAATTGCCACCATCTTGGATTGCTAAAGCACATAATTTGTAACGTTGTGACAAGTTCACTTCATCTAAATTTAAGTTCCATTTAACGTATCGTATTTCTCAGCTGTTTCGACTTTTAAAAGTTGTTTACGTAAGTGAAAAAGGCGGACATTAACCCATGTACTACATCGAAGTGAGAGGCTATGCCTTTTTTAAAACACGTTTAACAATAATAAAAACAATTTAAATGATCATGTATATAGTTATAATCTTTAAAAAAAAACACTAGAAAGCCTCAAAGTAGCTACTCAATGACATCGCAATAGCTAGAACAGCAGGAGAACACACTGTTAAGGGTACGACAAGACAAGATTAAAGACAAACATCCAAGTCTACCGTCCTATAAGTATTAGTCTGCAAGTCTTAGCATGGTTTCTTGAATTCCCGTCAAGACATACAAGTAGTTCATATGTTCAACATGCTTATAACGGTCCCATCCTGTATTAATTGTGTTATTTGATGTCGTAATGAGTTGCACAAAAGATTAATATACACATTTTCAAATGAAGAATATCTTGATCAGTAAATATAATATGAACTGTAAATATAACATGATCATTTGACAAGATATCAATGTAATTAAAATTGAATAGTGTTTCCATGGATGGAAACTCAACTTTTATTAAAATATTTTTATATATTTATCGTGAAAGTGCACACTTTTCAAGTTAATTCGTGGACATATTTTGACAAAAGCTTCCCATTTATATCATTATTTATTAATTGCGTGTCATATTAACAATGATATCGTGTATCCGGTTTAATGTATTCAATATTAGTTACTGTGTTATTTAAAAAGAGTAGAATATGAGAACCATAACCTATACTCTGTAATACTTAGTCTATCGAATTGATTATTATCATCTATCATACAGGTGGACTGGCTTGGCCAAGTGAATAGCACGATGGACTGCTAAGTCTCCAACGTGCTAATGTACGTAAGGAAAAGACAAGCGGGGAGAAAGCATTCTACATGAAACCGTTTAACTAAATACTGTGCTAATTTGTTTCAAATTATTTCATTAGAATGTAAAGGGTAAGATAATGTAGAATCAATGCATCTTCAATCTTCTTTTCTGAGATTGGCGACTTTAAGATTAACGTTATATGGAAACTATACAATCTACATTATCGCTTTACTTAATTGTATTCAATGGATTTAGTGCAGCGTCGAAAATCGCAATGCCCGAATTTGCGTTGCATTACACCGATTAGAGACATTAGTATAATTCGCATCCATTGTTCTAATTACAAGTTTAACGATAAATTGAGGCGTAGGATACCTTCAGACCGAGTGCAATTTGAAGGCAAAATCATTGTCAATTTAATGGTGTAAGAGATCCTCGAGTTTTATTGCATGTTTACTCTTAATTGACCCTTTTGAATGACCGATAGACTCAACGCGTGGCGATCTGGATTGTCATCTTAAAATATATATTTTTATTTTATTATATATATATATATATCATAGATGCTATTTTTGATGAAGCAGAGTTTAGATTATAACACAGTAATTTATGACCGATTTGCAGGAGAGAAATAACACAATCTGATATATAGTATTACATTAATTTTACTTATCAAAATCTATAACTTCCACACTACCCTAACCTGCATTATCTGAACACGTTATAGCGATGGTCTCCACTATTAACAATGCATGTAAATTCTGTGTCATATAATCTGGGAAACATGCACAAGATATAACTATCTTTAATACACTGGCCTATTTCGATTACCTAATCACGGTAGGGACACATTGTACAGTTGCATGAGCTCCACATGTGTAAAGACGGTACTGGAAATGTTCAACCTGAGAAAACAAATGTCGACATAGACGAAGCCGAGAAATACATTATATCTCAAAGGTTAACAATTTCCTTTTGCTCCTCTCGGGAATGTAATCGCGTTTTAATATTCCGAAAAAAATGATTAATTATCGCTTTTAAACTACTAGTGACTGATGCCACACTAATCACAGACTGACATTTTCAATTGAGATATAATGAATCAATTTGTGACATGTTTGGAAGTATTGCAGTATCCAACAGTGGATCTGAAATTGCTTAATAATTGCGTAATAGTATTTTCCAAGGTTATATAAAAATGGCGTTTCACATACTGGAACCTTAACGAATGCAAAAAATGCAACACGACTGTCATTGTTACAAAATGGCCGTGTCCTGTACAAAACGAGGATACTATCGATTCGAAGTGAAAATTAGTTACGTTGTATTAGGCGGCATGGGATGTTAGTCTAGGCTAACGCTTCAATCTATCAAAATAAAACTCTTTTCATAATCACTTTTCCTTTACTCCTATTCTGGAAGACATTAACATTTCGTTAATTTCTGACATTTTCCGAGACAAATGGTCATACATTTATCTTCTTTATTTCCATTTCAGGTGTATACTTAACAATGTATTGACTTTTTATTATAGAAATAAATATGTGTGTGTAATAATACTTTGTTTTATTACGTGAGCCGGTTCATTGTTAATGACAACAATTGAATATACAGTATTTCCATAACTTTACCTTTAGCGGAAGCTAAAAGCAATAACATGTGTATGTTAAACTAATCATTGGTAATGAAGCACGTGACACCACAATACAAACATGAATGAGTCACCTGTAAATGAATTTTATGCTGTGTAATGTGCTAGAGATTTCCGAAGTGTTCACGGTAGTGAACGTGTAAGAACTACGGGTCATCTCATACTAATATGTGTCTGCAATGAATTCCATAAATGTATTAAATTCAAATGAGTTCAAGGGTTATCAAGTAAAAGAAAGTACATTGCGTTTTGCTCTTCGTTCTGGTTGCTTGTTTTATAGATTTATATTACGTATTTCTCACGAACAGACTCAATAAAACCGAGTCTGCTACTTTTCTTTGTTTGTTGGTTGTGTTTTCCAACGGATCCCCCTTTCAGTACCTTTAGCGCTTATAAAGTGCGTGTGGCGGCCATAAAAAAAGTCACCCCGAATACAGATCAGTTGTGTTATAACTTAGCAGGCCTTTGGTATCATAATATCCAATCTGTGTGGCTTTCTTGCTTTAACGTAGAATATCGCTTAATGCTGTGCTTGTAGGCATGAGAGATTGTGCACTATATACTACGTCTCATGAACTTAAAACCGAGTCTGCTACTTTTCCTTCTTGTTTATTGTTCGTTGTTTCAAAGAATCCCCTATTCAATAAGTATTGAAATTCACTCTACAGTCTGTTTAGTGCTGTGTGGCGGCTGTAAAATGTCGCCCCGACTTCAAATCGGTCGTGGAATTACTTAATAGTTCTTTGGAATCTTCAAAGCCATTATGTGTGGCTTTAAAGTAGAATACCGCTTAAACCAGCATAGAGGTTGTGAGAGGTGTTGAACATTATATTACCGCTCATGAACAGACTCAATAAAGCACTGCTTTTCTCTCTTGTTTTGATTGCTGTTTCCAAGCGATCCCTTTTTCAGTATGATTCACATACACACTATCGTTTGTTTTGGTTTCAGTGGCGGCTGTACAAAGTCAGTCGACTACAAATCAGTATCGTTATAATACTTACTGGCCTTTGAGATCATCATTCCCAAACCATGTGGCTTTAAAGTAGAATACCGCTTAAGTCGGTGCTAGTGGGGTGGGGAGAAGTGAAAATTATTATCACTGCGTATATCCTAATAAATCTGCCATTGATGTTGCTAGTGTGTACGTAATGTCAGTGCAATTTAAATTCAACGAATTAACACGTGTAAACTTGTACCGGTACATTAACGTCACTGATGTTATTCTACATATCCTTCTGGAGACATACGACTATCATTACTGTGTAGATTCGATTGTTCTTGCTAATTTCGTAAGTAACTGTTTAAGGTGATATGTGAACTTGTTATTTTGTAATGCTCGCTATGGAAGGCATAACTCGATATCCTAACATCCAGATATACATTGAATCTTGCACGTGCATATATTTCTTGCAGCATTTAGACATAACGTCTGAACGATTGCATCTTTGTTATTATGCGTTTTTAACAGATAATGTATTTGTGATGTATCAGTACTGCATGGCATCGGTTCCTAATAGTTTGGAGCAGTGATTGGCTGATTGCATGAAAGACCCATATTTATACCGAATTGACACTTAGGAATATTTCTCGCAAACATGCTATTTCGTGCAATTCATCAAAGGTAAATGACACGAGATGTCGGCAGTTACTTTCCAGGCAACATAACACCATCCTGTCAATTAAACACAACCGTCCGAAAGGCTTACATGTATTAGCTATTTGCAGATTGGTTACGTTTTTTTAGCAGAACTCTTGTTTGTTTCCATATCATACAATTATTATCAGTTTGACTAGTGCATTATATACTTCTTAAAATCATTTGAGTTCGTGATTAGGCCAACTGTCGCATTGACTATCAATGCCATCCGACCTGCATGTTGGATATGTAAAGCCATACATAGTGTAACTGATAATTTGTATAATTTATGTAATCTTAGGAGTCAACTAACTTGGCATTGATATCCACCTCCCCACCCAAACCACCCCACAACCAACAGTTTAGATTCATTTGATATTATACCTCTAAATGTGACATTGAGCTTTGTGGTGGGGACCCGATTCCTTCACACGACAAACCTTCATATTGTGGTAAACATTTGTGTGAATTTTCATGGAAATCTCTTTCAAAGTTATGGCTGAGACATGATTGTTTTGGACGGAGAACGAACGAACGGTCAAACGGACGTTGCGAATACTATAAGCATACCTCCCTTCTGGGGCATGAAAATAGACTAGTTGATCAAAAGATATGTCTCTTATAAAAAGAAAATTTGAAGATTCAGTTACTGATAAACACGATATTTCAGTTATTTCTTTCAGAACTGTATGTGACATTGTTCAAACATTCCTAAAATTGGATGAATTCAGTTTTTTGTTTATTTAAAGGCCCAGAATGTATGTGCAGAAATTGTCCCCTAGCCATCCACCAAAACTCAGCATGTAATTAGAAGGGGGATAGTGTGTTACGTAACACTTCATGATCAGGGCCAATACAACACAGTGGAGTCTCACATTATACTGTGGGAAGCTATAATCAATGGAGTGTGGTATATTGAAAAATCGTACGTTTATATGAGACTGAGGAATGCTGTTTATATGAGACTGATGAATGCTGTTTTATATGAGACTGATGAATGCTGTTTTATATGAGACTGATGAATGCTGTTTTATATGAGACTGATGAATGCTGTTTTATATGAGACTGATGAATGCTGTTTTATATTAGACTGATGAATGCTGTTTTATATGAGACTGATGAATGCTGTTTTATACGAGACTGATGATTGCTGTTTATATGGGACTGATGAATGCTGTTTTATATGGGACTGATGAATGCTGTTTTATATGAGACTGATGAATGCTGTTTATATGAGACTGATTAATGTTGTTTTATATGAGACTGATGAATGCTGTTTTATATGAGACTGATGAATGCTGTTTTATACGAGACTAATGAATGCTGTTTTATATGAGACTGATGAATGCTGTTTTATATGAGACTGCTAAATGCTGTTTTATTTGATTCGGATTGACGCCATCCACTCTTGCCTACAGTCTCTTTAACTTTGCACCTGAATTTAAAAAAAAAGAACAAAATAAAAATAAACACCTTAAACATTGTTCAATCGGTCAACCCGTTATCTTCCATACATGAACGTGATCTGTCAGCTTGGTCATGGTTTGTTCGATGTGAACTATATATTATCTGGGTTGTAGCGTGCTCGATAACGGAGATATTTTAATTCGGTGTTATCAAATTTTAAAACAAATGACAGATTATTTGTATCGGTATTTTAAAACACTTAAACAACTTTAAACACCTGCACTATTAACATAAGAACCTGAAAAGCAAACTACACGATGATTACACCAGTACAGGAATGTCAGTATGAAGTGCACGCCAGGTATACGTAATAATTGGGTATTTTTTTTTAAAAAAGCTTGTGATGTCTGTTTAATGCCATTATTTATCCAGCTGGGGTTATTGCAAATACTAGGTCCTAGCACGAAGACCCACTGAAAGAATACGACAGTTACGATAACAGTTACAAAAACACGTGAGGCCACATATTTAAATGCATGATGTCAAACCGTGTTTGGTAAACATCTTGAGCATAAAGAAACACATATTAAATTTAAAGATGAAATAAGAGTCACAGCGGATACCCACACCTATAGGAGAATACTTATTATTAATTACTGGCAAATTCATCTTACTTCACCCGATATACCAAAACGTCATTGAATGGATTGTAATTTTGTCACTTCGTTCGACAAAATACAGAATTCTGGAAAATATTTGTATTTTAATGTTCTTAGGCGAACTATGCATCCATACTATATACATCCCAAGATGTTCCAGTACCTACCGGTGTGGTGGGCTGCCCATATATCCTTACTATACACAGACCAAACGGTTACACTACCTACCAGTGTGATGGGCGGTCCATACATCCGTACTATACACAGACCAAAATGTTCCACTGCCTACCAGTGTGATGGGCGGCCCGGCCCATACATTCGTACTATACACAGATCAATATGTTCCAGTGCCTACCAGGGTGGTGGGCGGCCCATATATCCGTACTATACACAGACCAATATGTCCCAGAACCTACCAGTGTGGTGGGGGCCAATGCGTCCGTCCTATACATATACCACTATGTTCCAGTACCTAACAGTGTGATGGGCGGCCAATACATCTGTATTATAGACCAATATGTTCCGTACTATACACAGACCAATATGTTCCAGATCCAAACTGTTTGATGGGCGGCCCATTCATCCGTGCTATACACATACCAATATGTTCCAGTACCTACCAGTGTGGTCGGCGGCAAATACATACGTACTATACACCGAACAATACGTTCCACTGCCTATCAGTGTGATGGGCGGCCAATTCATCCGTACTATACACAAATCAAAATGTTCCACTACCTACCGGTGTAAAGGGCTGCCCCTACATCCGTACTATACAAATACCTATATGTTCCAGTACCTAACAGTGTGATGGGCGGCTCATACAGCAATACCATACATAGACCAATATGTTGCTCTAACTACCAGTGTGATGGCCGGCCGATACATACGTACTTTACACAGACGGATATGTTCCACTACCTACTAGTGTGATGGACGGCCGATACATCCGTACTGTACACATACCAATATGTTCCACTACCCACCAGTGTGATGGGCGGCCGATACATCCGTACTATACACATATCAATATGTTCCACTACCTACCAGTGTGATCGGCGGCCGATACAACCGTACTATACACATAGCAATATGTTCTACTACCTACCAATGTGATGGGCGGCCGCTACATCCGTACTATACACTTACCAATATTTTCCACTACCTGACAGTGTTGGATCACCTTTATCAGTATTTTTTAGTGGCGGCCACTATATCCGTACTATATACATACCTATATGTTCCACTACCTACCAGTGTGATGGGCGGCCGATACATCCGTACTCTACACAGACCAATATGTTCCACTATCTAAGAGTGTATTGCGCGGGCCATACATACGTACTATTCATTTACCAATATGTTCCACAATCTACCAGTGTGATGGGCGGCCCATTCATCCGTACTATACACATACCAATATCTTCCACTACCTACTAGTGTGATGGGCGGCCGATACATCCTGCAATACACATACCAATACGTTCCACTACCTACCAATGTGACGGACGGCCGCTACATCCGTACTATACACTACCTGCCAGTGTAAGTGGCGGCCCCTATATCCGTACTATATACATACCTATATGTTCCACTACCTACCAGTGTGATGAACGGCCTATACATTCGTACTCTACACATACCAATATTTTCCAGTACCTACCAGTATGATGGGCTGCTCATACATCCGTACTATACACATACCAATATGTTTCACTGCCTAGCGGTTTGATGGGTAGCGCATACATCCACACTATACACATATCAATACGTTCCACTACCTACCAGTTTGATAGGTGGCCGATACATCCGAACTATACACATACCAACATGTTCCACTACCTGCCACTGTGAGTGGCGGCCTATACCACCGTCCTATACACATACATATATGTTCCACTACCTACCAGTGTGATGGGCGACCGATACATCCGTACTCTACACATACCAATATGTTCCACTACCTAACAGTCTGATGCGCGGGCCATACATACGTACTATTCACATACCAATATGTTCCACATCCTACCAGTGTGATGAACGGCCCACAAACCGTATTATACACAGACCACTATGTTCCACTACCTACCAGTGTTGCGAGCAGCCCATACGTCTGTACTATACACAAAACAAAATGTTCCACTACGCACCGGTGTGATGGGCGGCTCATACATCCGTATTATACACAGACCAATATATTCCAGTACCTACCAGTGTGATGGGCGGCAGATAATGCATCACTATACACATATCTATATGTTCCACTACCTATCAGTATGATTGGCGGCCGATATATACGTACTATACACAAAACAAAATGTTCCACTACGCACCGGTGTGATGGGCGGCTCATACATCCGTATTATACACAGACCAATATATTCCAGTACCTACCAGTGTGATGGGCGGCAGATAAAGCATCACTATACACATATCTATATGTTCCACTACCTATCAGTATGATTGGCGGCCGATATATACGTACTATACACATACCAATATGTTCCACTACCTACCAGTGTGATTGGCGGCCCATACATCCGTAATATACACATACATATATGTTCCACTACTTAAAATTGTGGTGGGCGGCCCATACATCCGTACTATGCACAGACCAATGTGTTCCAGTACCTACCATTTTGGTGGGCGGCACATGCATCCGTACTCTACACAGACCAATATGGTCAACTATCTACCGTCGAGATTGGCGGCCCATACATTCATACCTTACACAGACCAATATGTTCACTATCTAACAGTGTGGTGGGCGGTCCATACATCTGTACTATACATAGACCAATATTATCCACTATCTAACAGTGTGATGGGTGGTCCTTACAGTCGTACTATATACAGACCAATATGTTCCACCGCAATACGGTGACATTGTGGACCTTTACATCCGTACTATACACATACCAATATGTTCCACTACCTAAGGGTGCGACGGGCGGCCGATACATCCGTACTGAGTTATTTATTTAATTTTAAAATATGTCGCATATATTTTGTACACATGCAATTTACGTATACTTGACGATAACTGGTTTACACACGGCGTAAAGATTATGTACACCGCGCCTTATTTGCCAGTTAGAGTTTCGAATAGATGTAAACACAACTTAAGGAGTGTATGTTAATGCATGCGACATAAGACACATACTCAATCGTTTAAACATGTAATGCTGGTATCTTATAATCCGTATAAATCCAAGACAGAAGATAAAGACATGCGTGCTTGTCAATTACGTATTGACATAAGCGACATCGTACACTATACCTATTAAGAAACAAATATTAAATGTGATCAATGTATTTCCCCATGTGTGCAACCATGGATGATATAGAATACACGTCAGGAAATAATATATGTACATGTATAAGTTACGCTCTTTATAAAATCGTACATCAATGACAGGTATGTTTAATAAAGAAAATGGCGTCAGTGATTGTGTTTAAAGGACACTGGTGCCAAAGCGACTTCGTACAGTATATTTACCCCATGTTTGAGCCATTGCTTCAGTTATAGTGCATGATTGAGCCATTGCTTCAGTTATAGTGCATGATAGTATTGTGCTGTATTAGACGAAGTAATCCAACCGAGCGATGTATGCGCATGGATACAATATTTTACAGTACCGATTTCTTTATTTACCGCGCAACAGAGAGTTCCTAATTTCAAATACAGAAGAGCGATAAACGAATTAGCCAATCGCAAGTTGGACCTACAAATTAAACCACTATTTGACAGCCTATACTGCAAAGCAAAGAGATGGTACACATGTTTTGCGTTGTTGAGCTTTACGTGGTCCTGTCTCAGATGTATAAAATCTTCCCGATCCGTCAACAAATATGGCCGCCGTTACTGAAAATAGAATAAATACTCTTTAAAAAAACTTATCTTGAACCAATGACCCAATTAGTTTGAAACTTCACCAAAAGCAAAGTTTTGCGACCATTTCTCAGATTTATAAAAAGCGTCACTTTCACTCAACATATATGGCCGCGGTTACTAAATATAGAACGATAGATATGTAATAGATAGAGTCTGGTCCCAGCGAGTTGGCTTATTTAAACACCGAGATGGGCGTAGCCCATCGATGTGTTTAAATAACCAACGAGCTGAGACAGACTCTATCTTTTGTGTAGCATGGTATACTTAGTAACACTGTGACGTCATAGTGACCCTACTCTAAATTCCAATATCCGGTAGTTGTAGTACGGTGTAGTCACGCCCATTTAGTTACCCTAAATTAAACGATTTAATGCTCTGCATTCATCAAAGGAAATGTCACCGACCATGCTACAAAAACCAGTAACACACTTGTTTTGAAACTGGATTAAACCATCTCATAGCCCATTCTTATATTTATATACATTTTCCATATCCGTCAATAAATATGGCCACCGTAACTAATACTAGAAATACTTTTGAAGGAATTCTTCTCATGAACCAGAGTGAATAGACCACTTGCTTGTTTTTTTGGGTTTTTTATGAAGTAATATGGGTCATAGAAAAAGGTATGGTTAACATAAAAAACTAGCTATGTTGGACTAAAACCATCAGAGTTTTGGCCCTCACGCCATATTGCTTTGCCCGCTCACCGTCAGAAAGATCCATGTCATGTTATCCAGTAGAGCATCCGTAGGCCATCTTTGACCTCTTGTTTATGTTCCAGTTCAGTTCCATCCGTAGTTTTCAAGTCAGGCTTGGAGAAGAATTATAAGCATAAATGTTAGAAAGGCAATAACTCTAATTTAAAAGCAGAACGGGTTTTGTGCTCTGTATTTTCCCGTATAATTTTATATTAATGTCCCTAATTAGATTATAGGCCCTATATAAGTTTTCAAACTATCATGGTGGTCCTGACAAGTATTCTAATTATTATAAAATTGAAAAGGATAATAACTCAAATTTAAACAAAAATGCACATATAGCTTGCGCTCTTCACTCTCTTAGTTTGCATTCTACTAGTGTGCATAGTTTCATTTCAGTCACATTAGTAGTGTTCAAGTTATGCTCCAGAGAAGAGTTATAGTTTACAATTACAAAGATCAAACTCTAATTTAAAAGAGGTTAGAGTTATGAATTTTACGCTCTGCTGTTTCTCTTCTTTTCCTTTACTAATATCCCTAATTTATTCCTGTTCTTTTAAAGGTTTTCAAGTTATGCTCCGGACAATAATCATCTCTTTGTCCTCCAGCTTTCTTTCAAGTTTAATTTAAATATCATCAGTAGTTTCCTTATACACCATAACTATTGTCAGCATAACATTTGTGTTATGTGGTTTGCACTCTACCCTTTCCCTCTATTTTCTCTGGCAGTGCGCAAAGTTGCAGTATAGTAAAACATTATATGTCAAGTTATGATCTGGGCAAGAAAAATTAGACGTACGGAAAAAAAGGAAGGGACAAAGGGATGGACAATGCGG
>JAWPHD010024983.1:0-17610 GCA_037043455.1 Cyrtodaria siliqua | reverse complement strand
TATATATTCAGTTCTTATGCATATATATTCAGTTCTTACGCATATATATTCTGTTCTTACGCATATATATTCAGTTCTTACGCATATATATTCAGTTCTTACGCAGTATATATTCCGTTCTTACGCATATATATTCCGTTCTTACGCATATATATTCCGTTCTTACGCATATATATTCAGTTCATAGACATATATATTCCGTTCTTATGCATATATATTCAGTTCTTACACATATATATTCCGTTCTTACGCATATATATTCAGTTCTTACTCATATATATTCAGTTCTTACACATATATATTCACTTCTTACACATATAGATTCAGTTCTTACACATATATATTCAGTTCTTACACATATATTCAGTTCTTACGCATATATATTCCGTTCTTACGCATATATATATAGTTCTTACACATATATATTCAGTTCTTACACATATATATATAGTTCTTACACATATATATTCAGTTCTTACACATATATATTCAGTTCTTACACATATATATTCCGTTCTTACTCATATATATTCCGTTCTTACGCATATATATTCCGTTCTGACACATATATATTCAGTTCTTAGGCATATATATTCCGTTCTTACGCATATATATTCAGTTCTTACAAATATATATTCCGTTCTTACGCATATATATTCAGTTCTTACACATAAATTCAGTTCTTACGCATATATATTCAGTTCTTACACATATATATTCAGTTCTTTCACATATATATTCAGTTCTTACACATATATATTCAGTTCTAACGCATATATATTCCGTTCTTACGCATATATATTCCGATCTTACGCATATATATTCAGTTCTTACACATATATTTAGTTCTTACACATGTATATTCAGTTCTTACGCATATATATTCCGTTCTTACGCATATATATTCCGTTCTTACACATATATATATTCAGTTCTTAAACATATATATTCAATTCTTACACATATATATTCAGTTCTTACAAATATATATTCCGTTCTTACGCATATATATTCAGTTCTTACGCATATATTCAGTTCTTACTCATATATATTCAGTTCTTACACATGTATATTCAATTCTTACGCATATATATTCCGTTCTTACGCATATATATTCCGTTCTTACACATATATATATTCAGTTCTTAAACATATATATTCAATTCTTACACATATATATTCAGTTCTTACAAATATATATTCCGTTCTTACGCATATATATTCAGTTCTTACGCATATATTCAGTTCTTACGCATATATATTCAGTTCTTACACATATATATTCAGTTCTTACGCATATATATTCAGTTCTTACACATATATACTCAGTTCTTACGCATATATATTCAGTTCTTACACATACATGTTCAGTTCTTACGCATATATATTCAGTTATACGCATATATATTCAGTTCTTAGGCATATGTATTCAGTTCTTACACATATATATTCAGTTCTTACACATATATATTCAGTTCATACACATATATATTCACTTCTTACACATATATATTCCGTTGTGACACATATATATTCCGTTCTTACGGATATATTTTCAGTTCTGACGCATATATATTCCGTTCTTACGCATATATATTCAGTTCTTACACATATATATTCAGTTCTTACACATATATATTCAGTTCTTACTCATATATATTCAGTTCTTACACATATATATTCCGTTCTTACACATATATATTCAGTTCTTACACATATAAATTCCGTTCTTACACATATATATTCAGTTCTTACACATATATATTCCGTTCTTACACATATATATTCCGTTCTTACACATATATATTCCGTTCTTACACATATATATTCCGTTCTTACACATATATATTCAGTTCTTACACATATATATTCAGTTCTTACACATATGTATTCAGTTCTTACGCATATATATTCCGTTCCTACCCATATATATTCTTACACATATATTCCGTTCTTACACATATATATTCAGTTCTTACACATATATATTCCGTTCTTACACATATATAATCCGTTCTTATGCATATATATTCAGTTCTTACGCATATATATTCAGTTCTTACGCATATATATTCAGTTTATAAGCATATATATTCATTTCTTACACATATATGTTCAATTCCTATGCATATATATTCCGTTCTTACACATATATATTCAGTTCTTACAAATATATATTCAGTTCTTACACATATATATTCAGTTCTTGCACATATATATTCAGTTCTTACACATATATATGCCGTTCTTACATATATATATTCCTTTCTTACACATATATATTCAGTTCTTACGCATATATTTTCAGTTCTTACGCATATATATTCAGTTCTTACGCATATATATTCAGTTCTTACGCATATATATTCAGTTCTTACACATATATATTCAGTTCTTACACATATATATTCAGTTCTTACACATATATATTCAGTTCTTACACATATATATTCAGTTCTAACACATATATATATTCACTTCTTACACATTAATATTCCGTTCTTACACATATATATTCCGTTCTTATACATATATATTCAGTTCTAACGCATATATATTCAGTTCTTACGCATATATATTCAGTCCTTACGCATATATATTCAGTTCTTACGCATATATATTCAGTTCTTACACATATATATTCCGTTCATACACATATATATTCAGTTCTTACACATATATATTCAGTTCTTACACATATGTATTCAGTTCTTACGCATATATATTCCGTTCCTACCCATATATATTCTTACACATATATTCCGTTCTTACACATATATATTCAGTTCTTACACATATATATTCCGTTCTTACACATATATAATCCGTTCTTATGCATATATATTCAGTTCTTACGCATATATATTCAGTTCTTACGCATATATATTCAGTTTATAAGCATATATATTCATTTCTTACACATATATGTTCAATTCTTATGCATATATATTCCGTTCTTACACATATATATTCAGTTCTTACAAATATATATTCAGTTCTTACACATATATATTCAGTTCTTGCACATATATATTCCGTTCTTACACATATATATGCCGTTCTTACATATATATATTCCTTTCTTACACATATATATTCAGTTCTTACGCATATATTTTCAGTTCTTACGCATATATATTCAGTTCTTACGCATATATATTCAGTTCTTACGCATATATATTCAGTTCTTACACATATATATTCAGTTCTTACACATATATATTCAGTTCTTACACATATATATTCAGTTCTTACACATATATATTCAGTTCTAACACATATATATATTCACTTCTTACACATATATATTCCGTTCTTACACATATATATTCCGTTCTTATACATATATATTCAGTTCTAACGCATATATATTCAGTTCTTACGCATATATATTCAGTTCTTACGCATATATATTCAGTTCTTACGCATATATATTCAGTTCTTACACATATATATTCCGTTCTTACACATATATATTCCGTTCTTACACATATATATTCCGTTCTTACACATATATTCCGTTCTTACGCATATATATTCCGTTCTTTCGCATATATATTCAGTTTTACGCATATATATTCAGTTCTTACGCATATCTATTCAGTTTTTACACATATATATTCCGTTCTTACACATATATATTCTGTTCTTACGCATATATATTCAGTTCTTACACATATATATTCAGTTCATACACATATATATTCACTTCTTACACATATATATTCCGTTCTTACACATATATATTCCGTTCTTACGGATATATTTTCAGTTCTTACGCATATATATTCCGTTCTTACGCATATATATTCAGTTCTTACACATATATATTCCGTTCTAACACATATATTCAGTTCTTACACATATATATTCCGTTCTTACACATATATATTCCGTTCTTACATATATATTCAGTTCTTACACATATATATTCAGTTCTTACACATACATATTCAGTTCTTACACATATATATTCAGTTCATACACATATATATTCACTTCTTACACATATATATTCCGTTCTTACACATATATATTCCGTTCTTACACATATTTATTCCGTTCTTACACATATATATTCCGTTCTTACACATATAATATATTCAGTTCTTACACATATATATTCAATTCTTACACATATATATTCCGTTCTTACAAATATATATCCCGTTCTTACACGTACATATTCCGTTTTTACACATATATATTCCGTTCTAACACATATATATTCCGTTCTTACGCATATATATTCAGTTCTTACGCACATATATTCAGTTCTTACACATATATATTCAGTTCTTACAGATATATATTCAGTTCTTACGCATATATATTCAGTTCTTACGCATATATATTCAGTTCTTACGCATATATATTCCTTTCTTACACATATATGTTCTGTTCTTATGCATATATATTCCGTTCTTACACATATATATTCAGTTCTTACAAATATATATTCAGTTCTTACACATATATATTCAGTTCTTACACATATATATTCAGTTCTTACACATATATATTCAGTTCTTACACATATATATTCAGTTCTTACGCATATATATTCCGTTCTTACACATATATATTCCGTTCTTACGCATATATATTCAGTTCATACACATATATATTCACTTCTTACACATATATATTCCGTTCTTACACATATATATTCCGTTCTTACGGATATATTTTCAGTTCTTACGCATATATATTCCGTTCTTACGCATATATATTCAGTTCTTACACATATATATTCCGTTCTAACACATATATTCAGTTCTTACACATATATATTCCGTTCTTACACATATATATTCCGTTCTTACATATATATTCAGTTCTTACACATATATATTCAGTTCTTACACATACATATTCAGTTCTTACACATATATATTCAGTTCATACACATATATATTCACTTCTTACACATATATATTCCGTTCTTACACATATATATTCCGTTCTTACACATATTTATTCCGTTCTTACACATATATATTCCGTTCTTACACATATAATATATTCAGTTCTTACACATATATATTCAATTCTTACACATATATATTCCGTTCTTACAAATATATATCCCGTTCTTACACGTACATATTCCGTTCTTACACATATATATTCCGTTCTAACACATATATATTCCGTTCTTACGCATATATATTCAGTTCTTACGCACATATATTCAGTTCTTACACATATATATTCAGTTCTTACAGATATATATTCAGTTCTTACGCATATATATTCAGTTCTTACGCATATATATTCAGTTCTTACGCATATATATTCCTTTCTTACACATATATGTTCTGTTCTTATGCATATATATTCCGTTCTTACACATATATATTCAGTTCTTACAAATATATATTCAGTTCTTACACATATATATTCAGTTCTTACACATATATATTCAGTTCTTACACATATATATTCAGTTCTTACACATATATATTCAGTTCTTACGCATATATATTCCGTTCTTACACATATATATTCCGTTCTTACGCATATATATTCAGTTCTTACACATATATATTCATTTCTTACACATATATGTTCAGTTCTTACGCATATATATATTCAGTTTAACGCATATATATTCAGTTCTTAGGCATATATATTCAGTTCTTACACATATATATTCAGTTCTTACACAGATATATTCAGTTCTTACACATATATATTCAGTTCTTACACATATATATTCAGTTCTTACGCATATATATTCAGTTCTTACGCATATATATTCAGTTTTACGCATATATATTCATTTCATACACATATATATTCCGTTCTTACGCATATATATTCAGTTCTTACGCATATATATTCATTTCTTACACATATATATTACGTTCTTACACGTATATATTCCGTTCTTACGCATATATATTCAGTTCTTAAGCATATATATTCAGTTCTTACAGATATATATTCATTTCTTACACATATATGTTCAGTTCTTACACATATATATTCCGTTCTTACACGTACATATTCCGTTCTTACACATATATATTCCGTACTTACACATATATATTCAGTTCTTACACATATATATTCACTTCTTACACATATATATTCAGTTCTTACACATATATTTTCCGTTCTTACACAAATATACACATATTCAGTTCTTACACATATATATTCAGTTTTACGCGTATATATTCAGTTCATACACATATATATTCCGTTCTTACGCATATATATTCAGTTTTACGCGTATATATTCAGTTCATACACATATATATTCCGTTCTTACGCATATATTTTCAATTCTTACGCATATATATTCATTTCTTACACATATATATTCCGTTCTTACACGTATATATTCCGTTCTTACACGTATATATTCCGTTCTTACACATATATATTCCGTTCTTACACATATATATTATGTTCTTACACATATATATTCCGTTCTTACACGTATATATTCCGTTCTTACACATATATATTCCGTTCTTACACATATATATTCCGTTCTTACACATATATTCCGTTCTTACGCATATATATTCCGTTCTTTCGCATATATATTCAGTTTTACGCATATATATTCAGTTCTTACGCATATCTATTCAGTTTTTACACATATATTTTCCGTTCTTACACATATATATTCTGTTCTTACGCATATATATTCAGTTCTTACACATATATATTCAGTTCATACACATATATATTCACTTCTTACACATATATATTCCGTTCTTACACATATATATTCCGTTCTTACGGATATATTTTCAGTTCTTACGCATATATATTCCGTTCTTACGCATATATATTCAGTTCTTACACATATATATTCCGTTCTTACACATATATTCAGTTCTTACACATATATATTCCGTTCTTACACATATATATTCCGTTCTTACATATATATTCAGTTCTTACACATATATATTCAGTTCTTACACATACATATTCAGTTCTTACACATATATATTCAGTTCATACACATATATATTCACTTCTTACACATATATATTCCGTTCTTACACATATATATTCCGTTCTTACACATATTTATTCCGTTCTTACACATATATATTCCGTTCTTACACATATAATATATTCAGTTCTTACACATATATATTCAATTCTTACACATATATATTCCGTTCTTACAAATATATATCCCGTTCTTACACGTACATATTCCGTTCTTACACATATATATTCCGTTCTAACACATATATATTCCGTTCTTACGCATATATATTCAGTTCTTACGCACATATATTCAGTTCTTACACATATATATTCAGTTCTTACAGATATATATTCAGTTCTTACGCATATATATTCAGTTCTTACGCATATATATTCAGTTCTTACGCATATATATTCCTTTCTTACACATATATGTTCTGTTCTTATGCATATATATTCCGTTCTTACACATATATATTCAGTTCTTACAAATATATATTCAGTTCTTACACATATATATTCAGTTCTTACACATATATATTCAGTTCTTACACATATATATTCAGTTCTTACACATATATATTCAGTTCTTACGCATATATATTCCGTTCTTACACATATATATTCCGTTCTTACGCATATATATTCAGTTCTTACACATATATATTCATTTCTTACACATATATGTTCATTTCTTACGCATATATATATTCAGTTTAACGCATATATATTCAGTTCTTAGGCATATATATTCAGTTCTTACACATATATATTCAGTTCTTACACAGATATATTCAGTTCTTACACATATATATTCAGTTCTTACACATATATATTCAGTTCTTACACATATATATTCAGTTCTTACACATATATATTCAGTTCTTACACATATATATTCAGTTCTTACACATATATATTCAGTTCTTACACATATATATTCAGTGCATACACATATATATTCAGTTCTTACGCATATATTTTCAGTTCTTACGCATATATATTCAGTTCTTACGCATATATATTCAGTTCTTACGCATATATATTCAGTTCTTACGCATATATATTCAGTTCTTACACATATATTTTCAGTTCTAACACATATATATTCAGTTCTTACACATATATATTCAGTTTTACGCATATATATTCCGTTCTTACACATATATATTGCGTTCTTACACATATTTATTCCGTTCTTACGCATATATATTCAGTTCTTACGCATATATATTCATTTCTTACACATACATGTTCAGTTCTTACGCATATATATTCAGTTATACGCATATATATTCAGTTCTTAGGCATATATATTCAGTTCTTACACATATATATTCAGTTCTTACACATATATATTCAGTTCATACACATATATATTCACTTCTTACACATATATATTCCGTTCTGACACATATATATTCCGTTCTTACGGATATATTTTCAGTTCTGACGCATATATATTCCGTTCTTACGCATATATATTCAGTTCTTACACATATATATTCAGTTCTTACACATATATATTCAGTTCTTACTCATATATATTCAGTTCTTACACATATATATTCCGTTCTTACACATATATATTCAGTTCTTACACATATAAATTCCGTTCTTACACATATATATTCAGTTCTTACACATATATATTCCGTTCTTACACATATATATTCCGTTCTTACACATATATATTCCGTTCTTACACATATATATTCCGTTCTTACACATATATATTCAGTTCTTACACATATATATTCAGTTCTTACACATATGTATTCAGTTCTTACGCATATATATTCCGTTCCTACCCATATATATTCTTACACATATATTCCGTTCTTACACATATATATTCAGTTCTTACACATATATATTCCGTTCTTACACATATATAATCCGTTCTTATGCATATATATTCAGTTCTTACGCATATATATTCCGTTCTTACGCATATATATTCAGTTCTTACGCATATATATTCAGCTCTTACGCATATATATTCAGTTCTTACGCATATATATTTAGTTCTTACACATATATATTCAGTTCTTACACATATATATTCAGTTCTTACACATATATATTCAGTTTTTACACATATATATTCCGCTCTTACACATATTTATTCCGTTCTTACACATATATATTCCGTTCTTACACATATATATTCAGTTCTTACACATATATATTCAATTTTTACACATATATATTCCGTTCTTACAAATATATATCCCGTTCTTACACGTACATATTCCGTTCTTAGACATATATATTCCGTTCTTACGCATATATATTCAGTTCTTACGCACATATATTCAGTTCTTACAGATATATATTCAGTTCTTACGCATATATATTCAGTTCTTACTCATATATATTCAGTTTATACGCATATATATTCATTTCTTACACATATATGTTCAATTCTTATGCATATATATTCCGTTCTTACACATATATATTCAGTTCTTACAAATATATATTCAGTTCTTACACATATATATTCAGTTCCTTCACATATATATTAAGTTCTTACACATATATATTCAGTTCTTACGCATATATATTCCGTTCTTACACATATATATTCCGTTCTTGCACATATATATTCCGTTCTTACGCATATATATTCAGTTCTTACGCATATAAATTCATTTCTTACACATATATCTTCAGTTCTTACGCATATATATTCAGTTTAACGCATATATATTCAGTTCTTACGCATATATATTCAGTTCTTACAAATATATATTCAGTTCTTACACATATATATTCAGTTCTTACACATACATATTCAGTTCTTACACATATATATTCAGTTCATACACATATATATTCACTTCTTACACATATATATTCAGTTCTTACACATATATATTCAGTTCCTATACATATATATTCAGTTCTTACACATACATATTCAGTTCTTACACATATATATTCAGTTCTTACACATATATATTCAGTTCTTACACATATATATTCAGTGCTTACACATATATATTCAGTTCTTACGCATATATTTTGAGATCTTACGAATATATATTCAGTTCTTACGCATATATATTCAGTTCTTTCGCATATATATTCAGTTCTTACGCATATATATTCAGTTCTAACACATATATATTCAAATATTACACATATATATTCAGTTCTTACGCATATATATTCCGTTCTTACACATATTTATTCCGTTCTTACACATATATATTCCGTTCTTACGCATATATATTCAGTTCTTACACATATATATTCATTTCTTACACATATATGTTCAGTTCATACGCATATATAATCAGTTTTACGCATATATATTCAGTTCTTAGGCATATATATTCAGTTCTTACACATATATATTCAGTTCTTACACATATATATTCAGTTCATACACATACATATTCAGTTCTTACACAAATATATTCAGTTCATACACATATATATTCACTTCTTACACATATATATTCACTTCTTACACATATATATTCAGTTCTTACACATATATATTCACTTCTTACACATATATATTTACTTCTTACACATATATATTCAGTTCTTACACATATATATTCCGTTCTTACACATATATATGCCGTTCTTACACATATATATTCCGTTCTTACACATATATATTCAGTTCTTACGCATATTTTTTTCAGTTCTTACGCATATATATTCAGTTCTTACGCATATATATTCAGTTCTTACGCATATATATTCAGTTCTTACGCATATATATTCAGTTCTTACACATATATATTCAGTTCTTACACATATATATTCAGTTCTTACACATATATATTCAGTTCTTACACATATATATTCAGTTCTAACGCATATATATTCAGTTCTTACGCATATATATTCAGTTCTTACGCATATATATTCAGTTCTTACACATATATATTCAGTTCTTACGCATATATGTTCAGCTCTTACGCATATATATTCAGTTCTTACGCATATATATTCAGTTTTACGCATATATATTCAGTTCATACACATATATATTCCGTTCTTACGCATATATATTCAGTTCTTACGCATATATATTCATTTCTTACACAAATATATTACGTTCTTACACGTATATATTCCGTTCTTACACATATATATTCCGTTCTTACGCATATATATTCCGTTCTTACGCATATATATTCAGTTCTTACGCATATATATTCAGTTCTTACAGATATATATTCAGTTCTTACACATATATATTCAGTTCTTACACATATATATTCCGTACTTACACAAATATACACATATTCAGTTCTTACACATATATATTCAGTTCTTACGCATATATGTTCAGCTTTTACGAATATATATTCAGTTCTTACGCATATATATTCAGTTTTACGCGTATATATTCCGTTCTTACACATATATATTCCGTTCTTACGCATATATATTCCGTTCTTTAGCATATATATTTAGTTTTACGCATATATATTCAGTTCTTACGCATATATATTCAGTTCTTACACATATATATTCAGTTCTTACACATATATATTCAGTTCTTACGCATATATATTCAGTTCTGACGCATATATATTCAGTTCTTACACATATATATTCAGTTCTTACACATATATATTCAGTTCTTACAGTTCTTACGCATATATATTCAGTTCTTACGCATATATATTCAGTTCTTACGCATATATATTCAGTTCTTACACATATATATTCAGTTTTTACACATATATATTCAGTTCTTACACATATATATTCAGTTCTTACACATATTTATTCAGTTCTAACGCATATATATTCAGTTCTTACGCATATATATTCAGTTCTGACGCATATATATTCAGTTCTTACACATATATATTCAGTTCTGACGCATATATGTTCAGCTCTTACGCATATATATTCAGTTCTTACGCATATATATTCAGTTCTTACACATATATATTCCGTTCTTACGCATATATATTCAGTTCTTACGCATATATATTCATTTCTTACACAAATATATTACGTTCTTACACGTATATATTCCGTTCTTACACATATATATTCCGTAGTTACGCATATATATTCCGTTCTAACGCATATATATTCATTTCTTACACATATATGTTCAGTTCTTACGCATATATAATCAGTTTTACGCATATATATTCAGTTCTTAGGCATATATATTCAGTTCTTACACATATATATTCAGTTCTTACACATATATATTCAGTTCTTACACATACATATTCAGTTCTCACTCATATATATTCATTTCATACACATATATATTCAGTTCTTACACATATATATTCACTTCTTACACATATATATTCAGTTCTTACACATATATATTCACTTCTTACACATATATATTCACTTCTTACACATATATATTCACTTCTTACGCATATATGTTCAGCTCTTACGCATATATATTCAGTTCTTACGCATATATATTCAGTTTTACGCATATATATTCAGTTCATACACATATATATTCCGTTCTTACGCATATATATTCAGTTCTTACGCATATATATTCCGTTCTTACACATATATATTCCGTTCTTGAACATATATATTCCGTTCTTACGCATATATATTCAGTTCTTACGCATATAAATTCATTTCTTACACATATATCTTCAGTTCTTACGCATATATATTCAGTTTAACGCATATATATTCAGTTCTTACGCATATATATTCAGTTCTTACAAATATATATTCAGTTCTTACACATATATATTCAGTTCTTACACATACATATTCAGTTCTTACACATATATATTCAGTTCATACACATATATATTCACTTCCTACACATATATATTCAGTTCTTACACATATATATTCAGTTCCTATACATATATATTCAGTTCTTACACATACATATTCAGTTCTTTCACATATATATTCAGTTCTTACACATATATATTCAGTTCTTACACATATATATTCAGTGCTTACACATATATATTCAGTTCTTACGCATATATTTTGAGATCTTACGAATATATATTCAGTTCTTACGCATATATATTCAGTTCTTTCGCATATATATTCAGTTCTTACGCATATATATTCAGTTCTAACACATATATATTCAAATATTACACATATATATTCAGTTCTTACACATATATATTCAGTTCTTACGCATATATATTCCGTTCTTACACATATTTATTCCGTTCTTACACATATATATTCCGTTCTTACGCATATATATTCAGTTCTTACACATATATATTCATTTCTTACACATATATGTTCAGTTCATACGCATATATAATCAGTTTTACGCATATATATTCAGTTCTTAGGCATATATATTCAGTTCTTACACATATATATTCAGTTCTTACACATATATATTCAGTTCATACACATACATATTCAGTTCTTACACAAATATATTCAGTTCATACACATATATATTCACTTCTTACACATATATATTCACTTCTTACACATATATATTCAGTTCTTACACATATATATTCACTTCTTACACATATATATTTACTTCTTACACATATATATTCAGTTCTTACACATATATATTCCGTTCTTACACATACATATGCCGTTCTTACACATATATATTCCGTTCTTACACATATATATTCAGTTCTTACGCATATTTTTTCAGTTCTTACGCATATATATTCAGTTCTTACACATATATATTCAGTTCTTACACATATATATTCAGTTCTTACACATATATATTCAGTTCTAACGCATATATATTCAGTTCTTACGCATATATATTCAGTTCTTACGCATATATATTCAGTTCTTACACATATATATTCAGTTCTTACGCATATATGTTCAGCTCTTACGCATATATATTCAGTTCTTACGCATATATATTCAGTTTTACGCATATATATTCAGTTCATACACATATATATTCCGTTCTTACGCATATATATTCAGTTCTTACGCATATATATTCATTTCTTACACAAATATATTACGTTCTTACACGTATATATTCCGTTCTTACGCATATATATTCCATTCTTACGCATATATATTCAGTTCTTACGCATATATATTCAGTTCTTACAGATATATATTCAGTTCTTACACATATATATTCAGTTCTTACACATATATATTCCGTACTTACACAAATATACACATATTCAGTTCTTACACATATATATTCAGTTCTTACGCATATATGTTCAGCTTTTACGAATATATATTCAGTTCTTACGCATATATATTCAGTTTTACGCGTATATATTCCGTTCTTACACATATATATTCCGTTCTTACGCATATATATTCAGTTCTTACGCATATATATTCATTTCTTACACATATATGTTCAGTTCTTACGCATATATAATCAGTTTTACTCATATATGTTCAGCACTACGAATATATATTCCTTTCTTACGCATATATATTCAGTTCTTACGCATATAAACTCATTTATATATTCATTTCTTACACATTTATGTTTCTTACGCATATATATTCATTTCTTACACATATATGTTCCGTTATTACACATATATATTCCGTTCTTACGCATATATAATCAGTTTTACGCATATATATTCAGTTCTTACGCATATATATTCAGTTCTTACGCATATATATTCAGTTCTTAAGCATATATATTCAGTTCTTACACATATATATTCAGTTCTTACACATATATATTCAGTTCTTACACATATATATTCAGTTCTAACACATATATATATTCTGTTCTTACAAATATATATTCCGTTCTTACACATATATATTCCGTTCTTGTACATATATATTCAGTTCTAACGCATAAATATTCAGTTCTTACGCATATATATTCAGTTCTTACGCATATATATTCAGTTCTTACGCATATATATTCATTTCTTACACATATATATTAAGTTCTTACGCATATATGTTCAGCTCTTACGCATATATATTTAGTTCTTAAGCATATATATTCAGTTTTACGCATATATATTCAGTTCATACACATATATATTCCGTTCTTACGCATATATATTCATTTCTTACACATATATATTACGTTCTTACACGTATATATTCCGTTCTTACACATATATATTCCGTTCTTACGCATATATATTCAGTTCTTATGCATATATATTCAGTTCTTACAGATATATATTCATTTCTTACACATATATGTTCAGTTCTTACACATATATATTCCGTTCTTACAGGAATATATTCAGTTCTTACACATATATATTCAGTTCTTACACATACATATTCAGTTCTTACACATATATATTCAGTTCCTACACATATATATTCAGTTCTTACACATATATATTCAGTTCTTACACATATATATTCAGTGCTTACACATATATATTCAGTTCTTACGCATATATTTTCAGTTCTTACGCATATATATTCAGTTCTTACGCATATATATTCAGTTCTTTCGCATATATATTCAGTTCTTACGCATATATATTCAGTTCTTACACATATATATTCAGTTATTACACATATATATTCAGTTCTTACACATATATATTCAGTTCTTACGCATATATATTCCATTCTTACACATATATATTCCGTTCTTACACATATATATTCCGTTCTTACGCATATATATTCAGTTCTTACGCATATATATTCATTTCTTACACATAAATGTTCAGTTCATACGCATATATAATCAGTTTTACTCATATATATTCAGTTCTTAGGCATATATATTCAGTTCTTACACATATATATTCAGTTCTTACACATATATATTCAGTTCTTACACATACATATTCAGTTCTTACACAAATATATTCAGTTCATACACATATATATTCACTTCTTACACATATATATTCAATTCTTACACATATATATTCCGTTCTTACACTTATATATTCACTTCTTACACATATATATTCAGTTCTTACACATATATATTCAGTTCTTACACATATATATTCCGTTCTTAAACATATATATGCCGTTCTTACACATATATATTCCGTTCTTACACATATATATTCAGTTCTTACGCATATATTTTCAGTTCTTACGCATATATATTCAGTTCTTACGCATATATATTCAGTTCTTACGCATATATATTCAGTTCTTATGCATATATATTCAGTTCTTACACATATATATTCAGTTTTTACACATATATATTCAGTTCTTACACATATATATTCAGTTATTACACATATATATTCAGTTCTAACGCATATATATTCAGTTCTTACGCATATATATTCAGTTCTGACGCATATATATTCAGTTCTTACACATATATATTCAGTTCTGACGCATATATGTTCAGCTCTTACGCATATATATTCAGTTCTTACGCATATATATTCATTTCTTACACATATATATTACGTTCTTACACGTATATATTCCGTTCTTACACATATATATTCCGTTCTTACACATATATATTCCGTTCTTACGCATATATATTCAGTTCTTACGCACATATATTCAGTTCTTACACATATATATATTCAGTTCTTACACATATATATTCCGTTCTTACACATATATATGCCGTTCTTACACATATATATTCAGTTCTTACACATATATATTCAGTTCTTACGCATATATTTTCAGTTCTTACGCATATATATTCAGTTCTTACGGCATATATATTCAGTTCTTACGCATATATATTCAGTTCTTACGCATATATATTCAGTTCTTACACATATATATTCAGTTCTTACACATATATATTCAGTTCTTACACATATATATTCAGTTCTTACACATATATATATTCTGTTCTTACAAATATATATTCCGTTCTTACACATATTTATTCCGTTCTTATACATATATATTCAGTTCTAACGCATATATTTTCAGTTCTTACGCATATATATTCAGTTCTTACGCATATATATTCAGTTCTAACGCATATATATTCAGTTCTTACGCATATATATTCAGTTCTTACACATATATATTCAGTTCTTACACATATATATTCAGTTCTTACGCATATATGTTCAGCTCTTACGCATATATATTCAGTTCTTACGCATATATATTCAGTTTTACGCATATATATTCAGTTCATACACATATATATTCCGTTCTTACGCATATATATTCAGTTCTTACGCATATATATTCATTTCTTACACATATATATTACGTTCTTACACGTATATATTCCGTTCTTACACATATATATTCCGTTCTTACGCATATATATTCCGTTCTTACGCATATATATTCAGTTCTTACGCATATATATTCAGTTCTTACACATATATATTCCGTTCTTACACGTACATATTCCGTTCTTACACATATATATTCCGTTCTTACACATATATATTCCGTACTTACACATATATATTCACTTCTTACACATATATATTCACTTCTTCACATATATATTCCGTCTTACACAAATATACACATATTCAGTTCTTACACATATATATTCAGTTCTTACGAATATATGTTCAGCTCTTACGAATATATATTCAGTTCTTACGCATATATATTCAGTTTTACGCCTATATATTCAGTTCATATACAAATATATTCCGTTATTACACATATATATTCCGTTCTTACGCATATATAATCAGTTTTACGCATATATATTCAGTTCTTAGGCATATATATTCAGTTCTTACACATATATATTCAGTTCTTACA
>JAWPHD010024982.1:0-17613 GCA_037043455.1 Cyrtodaria siliqua | reverse complement strand
ACAGCGTCTCCAACAGCGGCCATGCGTAGATCTGGAAAATAAAACATCAAGGGTTGGTTAATCAAAGTTGGCTGGTGTGGCGCAGTCTGTAGCGCGGCGGATTTGTAACCGGAGGCCCGGGTTCAATCCTCCGTGGTGCCACTGTGTTCCGTTGGTGTGTTCTTGGGCAAGACACTTTTCCTTAGCCTCGTCCGTCGGATGGGGACGTAAACCAGGCGGTCCCGTGTGTCGGTCTATCCTCCGAGCACGTTAAAGAACCATAGGAATCTATTCGATAATAAGAGTAGGGCAGGTTCCCGGATTCCTATGTATCCTTCCCCTCTCTCTGGGGCGGCTCTAAATAACCTGTACTGTGTTGATGAGCCGTTAAACAACATTCAATTAATCAAAGTTGGTAGGCAAATAAGAAAAAAACACATCCATTTTGGTTTTTCCATTTGTGGTAACACCGTTTAGTCTACTTTTTGCAGATTTCTTCAATTTTTTACAAAATTAAATCGTTTAATTTTGCTTTTTAAAGCACATCATGGGAATCGGTATATGCTGGAAACTGCTATGACTCCATTTCATTGGTCAATACCATGTTTGTTTTAATTTGCTTTTATAGGGACTGTCGGCAGTTTGGATGTTACTTTATGATCCAACCCCTTACGATATTGTCAGATATGATATCGTCAAATTTGACAATAGGGTTATAGGTGGGGTTGTAATTAATCATTTTAAAGTAAATGTTTTTTCAATAGTAATTAAAAATGAAATCGATTAACTATGACTTACAGTCTGGTCTAAAACATCTACTGCACATGCCAACACTTATTTCTTGCTGGAAATCAGAAGTTTGCCTTGGAACAGTTGTGACTTGAGATATAAGAATGTTTGTTTTGATTGAATATTGTCTTGAATCATTTCTAGCACAAGTTAGGCCATATATGACGGTCAACTTTTTGTGGTAGAGGCAGACCACCCCATTTTTCCTGGGTAGAACTAGTACTTTATACCTCCAGCTATCCGTAAGAATCAACACTTCCTCACTTGACAAAGTTAATGCTCCAAGTGGGAAATGTAAGAATCTCTATAGGAAAAACTGAAGCACACTATGAAGGTTTTGATTCATATTTGGATTGACATCCATAATAAGTTGTTTGGTTTTAAAGTAAAAGTAGTCGAGGTCAATGACGATTAACTTGTTTCAAAGGGATGCAAGGCAATGTTGATCTTTCACTTGCTATTATTGTGATGAAATATAGGGGAGCTGGTGTGGCTCAGTGCAGAGCATGGTAGTGATAAATCTGGAGATCATGGCTTCAGGCCTAGCTAGCATCACTGGGTTGATGGTTGAATGGTATTTTACGTCATTTTCCTTACATGTTAGGCTATATATGGCATTCAATTTGTTCGTCGTGGAGGTAGACCACCCACGTTTTAATGGGTAGAGCCATTACTGTATATCTCCAGCAATCCCGAAGATTTTTGATATTAGAAATAGTCTTTTTGAGGTAATGAGATTGTATTTCATTGTTGCAGATACTATCAGTTTGGCATCATGTTCATAAAACAAGCAGTCAATGACCCTGAAGCTCTACTGATAAGTTTTTGATAGCTGGATCAGCATTCCTGTGAAGTTTCATGACAAATCTGTCAAGTAGTTTCAGAGGAGTAGTCGCTACAAGTTTTTACTATATAACGCTATGTTAACAAAGATGGCCACTGGCAGCCATGTTTAATCTCAAATCAAAATAATTTTCAACAAGGATTAACTACATGTCATGCTGATCATTTTAGAAAAAGTCCCATATCAATCACACTCATAGTTTTCAAGAAGTAGTCAATACCATTTTTTTTTTAAAAATCTCTTTTAAGCCACTGTGGCCATCTTGAATTTCTGGTCGATCTGAAATTTTGCTAGGATCAACTAGACATCAAGAGCAACATTTCGTTTAACTTTCATGAAAATCCTTCAAGTAGTTTCAGAGCTCTATGTAAACAAATATGGCCACTGGCAGCCATGTTTAATGATGAATCATACTGATTTTTGAAAAGGACCAACATCATGTCAGGCTGATTATTTTAGAAAAAGTCCCATATCAATATCACTGATAGTTTTCAAGAAGTAGTCGCTACAATTTTTATTATTTTTAAATCTATTTTTAGCCGTGGTGGCCATCTTGAATTTCCGGCCGACCTGAAATTTTGGTAGGATCAACTAGACATCAAGAGCAATATTCCTGTGAAGTTTCATGAAAAAATCCGTCAAGTAGTTTCAGAGGAGTAGTCGCTACAAGTTTTTACTATATAACTGTATGTAAACAAAGATGGATGCTCAGGCAGCCATGTTTAACGTCGAATCAAAATGATTTTCAACAAGGACTAACGTCATGTCAGGCTGATCATTTCAGAAAAAGTCCCAAATCAATCTGGTTTTCGAGAAGTGGTCACTACAATTTTATTTATTTATTAATCTATTTTTAGCCATGGCGGCCATCTTGAATTTATGCCCGACCTGATATTCTGGTATGATCAATTGGACATCAAGAGCAACATTCCTGTGAAGTTTCATGAAAATCTGTCAAGCAGTTTCAGAAGAGTAGTTACTACAAGTTTTTACTATATAACCCTATGTAAACAAAGATGGCCGCTGGCAGCCGTGTTTAATGTCGAATAAAAATGATTTTCGATAAGGACCAACACCATGTCATGTTGATCATTTTAGAAAAAGTCCCATATCTCTTAGTTTTCAAGAAGTAGTCTCTTTTTAAATCTATTTTTTGTCATGGTGGCAAGCTTGAATTTACGGCCAACCTGAACATTTTGCTAGTAATTTTCTGGTAGGATCAACTAGACTAGACATCAAGAGCAACATTCCTGTGAAGTTTTGTGAAAATCTGTTGAGTAGTTTCAGAGGAGTAGTCGCTAAGTAATTACGGACAGACAAACGGACGACGGACACCGCACCACGGCATAAGCTCTGCTGATCTTTGATCAGTAGAGCTAAAAACTTTCAATGAGAAATAATTAAAAATATGATTCCGAGGGTTATGAGCCTTTATCAAATGTCTTCAGTGGATCATGATGAAGATATGTACAAAGTGTCGTTTTTGCAACCTAATACTTTGAATGTTATTTAACCACAATTACTTCTTACAGCAAGGTTGCAGTAGCTATCCCACCATCAACAGCCAAATTTTACAGCATATGTACACTGTTTCTAAACTTACTGACGATGAGGCATATATATAACTTACATATTATGAGAATCCAAACTCTTTAGACACAATATAAACAGTTTTAACCAGCCAGACCGAACACCCAAAATGGAGCGTTGAATTAAAAAGTTATCAACTCGTAATTCATTTTGTGCATAATCAGTCACTGATATTTTTAGAACCTGTTAATAAATCTTTACTTTTAATCAGCACATATACATTATTATATGACATGAACACTTGGATAGAGTTTTGATACAAGTTTTTGAAGTGCAATTTTGCCGTTATTTGGCGGGTTTGTTTCTTTAAGTTCAAGAAAAACAAGAGTCCCAAGTGGGCCTGTCGACGCTCTACTGGTATGATGCGATTTAAAAACGTAAACATGTAGAGGCCAACCCAAGAAACATGTTTCCTATATATAACTCTATGTAAACTTTGGGTTATCGTTGCAGCCATTTTGAATATTTGACAACGAAAAACAAAAACTTGATAGAGGCCAACAACAGGAACATGTATATGATATTTAACTAGAATGGAATAAGCGGTAATATGTCGTTTGATAAATGTCCTTAAATATGACCTAAGTTTAGCCATAGTGGCCATCATGGATGACTGGAGGCCCTAAAAACACAAATCTGAGGGGGACTAACCCAAAGATCATTCTGATTGTTTCATCAAAATCCTTCAAACGGTTTCAGAGAAGATGTCATATTTAACGTTTTCCTATATAACTCTATGTAAACTTTGGGTCGCTGTGGCAGCCATTTTGATAATGAAAAACACAAACTTGATAGAGGCTAACCCAAGGAACATGTTTATGATTTTTCACAAGAATGGAAGAAGTGGTTTCGGATGAGATGTTATTTGAATTACCTTAAATTTGACCTAATTTTAACCATGGCGGCCATCTTGGATGACTGGCAGCCGCAAAAAACACAATTCTGAGGAGGACTATCCTACAGATCATTGTAATAAAGTTTCATCAAAATCCTTCAAGCGGTTTCAGAGAAGACGTTACTTTTAGCCTTTTCCTATATAACTCTATGTAAACTTTGGATCGCCATGGTGGCCATTTTATTTTGATTATTCGATGATAACGAAAAACACAAACTTGATAGAGGCTTACCCAAGGTACATGTTTATGATATTTTACAAGAATGGAATAAGTGGTTACTGAGATGTGGTTTGAAATTTCCTTAAATTTGACCTAGTTTTAGAAATGGCGGCCAGCTTGGATGACTGGCGGCCGCGAAAAACAAAAATCTGAGATGGACTACCCAAATCATCATGGTGATTTAAGTTTTATCAAAAACCTTCAAGCGGTTTCAGAGAAGATGTCATTTTTAATGTTTTCGTATATAACTATGTAAACTTTGGGTCGCTGTGGTGGCCATTTTGATTATTCGACTATAACGAAAAACACAAACTTAATAGAGGCCAACCCGAGGAACATGTTTGTGATATTTCACAAGAATGGAATAAGTGGTTTCAGAGGAGATGTCATTTGAAATTTCATTAAATTTGACCTACCGTATTTACCGTATAAGTTGGGACACCGTAAAGATTGGGACAACCTTGAATTTTATAAAAATAATTAGTAATTTTTGCCATGGTGGCCATCTTGGATGACTGGCGGCCGTGAAAAACACAAATCTGATGGGGACTATCCTAAAGATCATTGTAATGAAGTTTCATCAAAATCCTTCTAGCGGTTTCAGAGGAGATGTCGAATTGCTAACAGACGGACGGACAGACAGACGAAAAGTGATCGCATAAGCTCGTCTGGCCAGTAGCGCTAATAATTCAAACATATGAATCAGGGAGTATTGGGCCTTTTTCAGATCAACATTTGGTAGCCTTGCAGCATTTTTACTGGCCTCAAACTACAGGACTAGTTTTAATTTCGAGCCCTGAAGTTGTATTGTTTTTTTAACCCAAAGATTTGAAAGGTTTTAGCCACAATCACTTGTAAACAACATAATTAAGTTAGAGAAGTATGGGCCTTTTTCAAATTTATTCATGAATCATGCTTCAAGATGTATACAAAGATTCATTGCTATTGACCTTATACTTTGGCATCAGGTAGTTTCAGAGAAGCCTCCACAAGTTCCCTTATGTAAGGTGGCATCCATGTTTGATGTCAAATCAAAATGGATTTTGTTTAGGATCAACTACATTTCATGCCAGTCATTTTGGTAAAGGTATCAAACCAATACCACTTGTTCTTGAGAAGTAGTTGCCACAAAAAGTTACCTGTGGTGACCATTTTGAATTGATGGTTAACCAGATTTTTACATAGGGCCGACTAGACATCAAGAGAGATATTCCTGTTTTATGAAAATCCATCAAGAAGTTTTAGAGGAGCACTCTTCAAAAAAAAAAACGGACGGACGACAGACGCCGCACCATGGCATAACTCTGCTGATCAAACACAGTGACAGTCAGACAGAAAGACTAAATAAAAAGAAGAAAAGCTGATCAGTTAAAAGAAGACATATAATGAAAAAAACACGCAAATTAGTTAAATGCATGTTTAATATTACAAATTGAAACATTCTTTACACATTACAACCTCATCAAGAGACTGTAACAAATCTGACAGTACATATTCATTAAAAAGTGTATCTATAAATAAAAAGTCAATATATTTACAAATTAGCACTAGTTTGCATTTTATGTTATAGTCAGTGATCACACTATTTCAGGTTATTCCTATATCTCCATGGTCACTATATCAGTTTATTTCTACATATATATGTCCAATAATATGACCATTGTTATCTGTTTCTAGTATTCTGTAGACTAGATGTACACACTTGTGACAGTTATATATTTAAAAATATAAACACATTTAAGAATATAAATTAAATATCTAAAATGTGTAGGAATAACTAGGAATGTTAACAGAGAACTTTCCTTTTAAAACTTTCACTCACTGTTGTCATATCCATTAAATAAAAACAAGTCAATATTGCATTAATCACTATATATATTTTCCAGTTCATCACCACTGGATGAATAGGGGTCTGTGATATGCCCACTGTGACGATTAAAAACGTGAGAGTTGTTTACAATGTCTGACAGCTGTTGAATAATGTTACCGTACAATCTTGGGGTGCTTCTCGGTATTTCTCCTGACAATTCAGTACAAATGGTCAACAATTTCCTCTCCACCTGCAGCTTCTGCTTTTTAGGTTTTGTGTTGTTTGTTCGATTACGCTTATTGGCAAACCAAGCCTTCACTTGACCTAGATTCAGATTCGAAAGATCAGCTAACGCCAGCTTCTGCTCATCATTCGGATATGGGTTGCCTATATGGCGCTCATACCAGTCATTTAATACTGCTACAGCACGACCGTTAAGCTGGCGCGATTTAGATTTAGAACTCGACACTTCGCAAGATGACGGAAGACTTATTTTCAGAAGCTGTAAACTTGCAGTTACTCGGTTTGTAAGATGCATCCTTTGTTGATCGTGGTGAATGTGCACTCGATTAAGTGCCTTCTGGTATTGCGACACACTCATCATATTGTCCTCCTTTAGTTTCACAACCGCTTCATTTCTCTCGTTCTCGATCTCGGAACACTGTTGGCTGTAAAAGCTCTGCAGTTCAAGCACTTTCTTATTACCCGTGGGAATAATCTGTTGAAAGTCCGACTGCAGATTGGCTTCCTGCATAGCCACCATTGCAGGGTCCAGTCCCGATTCTTCTTTTTCACAACTTTCTATTTTCACTAAAGTTGCGGGAATGTTTGAAGTTATCTTAACATCCTTGATAAGCGTCGCTTGAAGTTCCCGAAACATCGGGTTAGCCGCGAGCTTCACGTAATCACCGTTTCCCGAAGTAACATGGTCATCAGTTTCCATCTTGGGCTGAAGAATTGCAGCCATTGTCAATTGCTTTAAGTCCACTACACGACTAGCACAATTATACAATCCTATTTTCTCTTTATGCAGTACAAGTAAAATTTCAGTTTCACAGTTTTGAATTATTTTCGAAATTCTGTCTTCATTTAATACTATTCCAATTGTAGCACATATTTTAATACAGTGTGCAGCATTCCAAATCTAGTGATAGAATGAAGTCGAGCACTTCATTCACTTTATTTAATGCCACAAAACTGTCAATCTTCCCACAGTGACATTTATTCAGTTATTGATCACTCACACAACAAAACACCAGCTACCAATACTGTATGACACCTTCAAGACACTTAATTGCAATTCACTGTGGAAATGTTCACACTAACACTCTGGAACTTGTTTTTCCAATACAATACACCCAAACTGGCAAACACATTTAATGGGCTACAAACCAATTATAACTGTTTAATATTTGTATATCTCACTCACCACATAATGGCCAAACAACCAATCAAACAGTATAATTATGTAGTCTACCAGTCAATCAAATAATAATTGGCCAATCAGAACTGGGCTTGCACATTTAATGTCACCCTCACTGATGCTGTTCACTCAGGTGTGTTTTAATCAAAGCCAATACAAACTTCGAGACCCATGTATTTGTGATTTATGTCAATGTCATTAAAACTAAAAGTGATTTTTTTTTATGAGATTCATATTCACTTGGTGAGTCGGTGAAATAATTGGAAACACTATTCTTTGAAGGTTACAAATTGAATCTTAAGACCCTAATTAGAAATCATTGTCATAATATTTAATTTATAAACACAGAACAAAATGAATCCATACTTATGCACTGCTTTAGTTTTTCTGATGATTCTTTGAAATAACAAGAGGTCAATGATCTTGAAGCTCTACTGACAGGTTTTGATAGCTAGATCAGCATTCCTGTGAAGTTTCATGAAAATCTGTCAGCCATGTTTAATGTTGAATCCAAAATAATTTCAACAAGGACCAACATCATGTCATGCTGATCATTTTAGAAAAAGTCCATATCAATATCACTTATAGTTTTGAAGAAGTAGTTGCTACAAATTAGTTTTTTAAAAATCTATTTTTAGCCATGGTGGCCATACTGAATTTTTGTCTGACCTGAAATTTTGCTAAGATCAACTAGACATCAAGAGCAACACTTCTTTTAAGTTTCATGAAAATTCTTCAAGAAGTCTCAGAGGAGTAGTCGCCACAAGTTTTTCCTATATAACTCTATGTAAATAAAGATGGCCGCTGGTGGCCGTGTTTGACATCCAAATCAAAATGAAATTTGGTAAGACCATTACATGTCGTGGCAGTCATATTGGTAAAGGTTCCAAATTAATATCACTTATGTTTTTTGAGAAGTAGTCGCCACAAAATCACATTTTTAAAATCTATTTTTAGCCGTGGTGGCCATCTTGAATTTCCGGCCGACCTTAATTTTTGCTAGGATCAACTAGACATCAAGAGCAACATTCCTGTGAAGTTTCATGAAAACCCGTCGAGTAGTTTCAGGAGTTACAGCCTCAAAAAAAAGTTTACAGATGGACGGATGATGGTCGACGCAACACGGCATAAGCTCTGCTGATCTTTGATCAGTCAAGCTAATAAAAAAGAAGCAAAATTGCATGTTTTAGTATCAAAATGAGAGATAATAATATCTTTTAGCTTTAATTTCAGATTTGTTTTGGTGGGGGTGGGGGTATGTGTAAGTCAATAGTTATCCTAATCAAGAGATTTCCCAGAAAGGGGTAAATGATTCACTGATAAGTTTAAAGGGACACCCGGCAATCTTGATTTTTTAAAAACACATGGCATCCTGTTAGTTTTTCAGCATAAACTGCATAACTTTTTTCAAGCATTTATATTAATGATAAGAAAAGTATAAAGCAAATAGTTTTTGCATATTACTAACAATTGACAATATTGCACCAATAATATATTTTGGAGTGGAGTGCGTGGTCCAGTGGTAGAGGGCCGAACTCCAGATCGAGAGTTTGATCCTCGCCGCGGCCCTGTTATTTATCTTTGAGCAAGATAATTAATCCACATTGCTTAGTACTGGTTCTACCTAGGAAGCCACCGAGAATGATTAATCTAAGTTGCAATAACTTGTTTGCAATCGATATAAAATAAATATGATTAAACTAATAATATATTTAAACCTACAGCTATAATAAGAAGGAAAAAAAGAAAGATGTAAAACTTTTATTTCATGATATGCAAGCAGGTTTAAAGTCAAATGACACTGGATAAATACAGTTTGAATGCTTGATACAAGATTCTCATGTGTCTCTTTAAAAAGATCTTCAACTTTATTGTTGGGTCTCTTTTATTCAAGAAAATGCATTAATACTTTCATAAAGTTTTTGAAAGATTTTTTTTTTTAATTTTAAAAGATATTATAAAATATATTTCAACTGTTAGATATCTATTTATCTCACTCACCACATAATGGTCAAACAACCAATCAAATGGTATTATTATGCAGTCTACTTGTCAATCAACTAATAATTGGCCAATAAGAACTGGGCTTGCACATCAGCCTGTCACTCTGATGCTGTTTACCCGGGTGTGTTTTAATCAAAGCCAATACAAACTTTGTGACTGATGTCTGGTTAGTTATGTCAATGCCATCACAACTGTAAAAGTGATTTTTTATAAGCTTTTTATTCACTTGGTGAAATAATTTAACAAAACATTTATTGAAAATTAAAAACTTAATGTTAAGACCCTAATCAGAAATCATTGTCTTTAGTTTTAATTTATAAACATAGGACAAGTATGCATGCTTTAGTTTTTCTGATTATGCTATGAAAAAAATAGCAAAAATAAGCACATGATAGTATCAAAATGAAAGATAATGTATTTTTTAGCTTTATTTTTAGGGGTTTTATTTATTTTTTGGAGGGGGTGGGGTGGAGGTGGAGTCAACATTATCCCTTTAAACAAGAGATTTACTGGTAAGGGGTAAATAATTCACTATGACAACTTTAAAAAGACCTTCAACTATAATACTTTCATGAACATAAATGTTTTTGAATTAAAACATACATAGGACCCCAGGAAGACACTAAATAGAAATTGAACACTCACCCATAGATGCTGAATTTAGTTTAAAGATACAAATTTCTGAAAATGCTCACCTATAGATGTTCATTAAATTGCCTTCCTGGGGTATCAGATATGTTTTAATGGAATAGCCCTAACATCAATGATTTTACCTGCAGGCAATTATCAAAGGACTGAAGGTCCTGAGAGTCGCCAAGATTGAACAGTGTCTGTCTTCTTGGTGATGTTAAAGGTTATGTTAAATTTTCAAGGAACTCCTTACACCTTAAATAATGAATAGAAATATACTTTATATCTGTATCTATACATATATATATATTTTTTCCATCAACATGTATTTGTAAAGGACAATTTTTCTTATTTGACTATGTAAAAAAAAAAAAATATCCAAAATTATGTACCATCCGAATTACTATGACACCGCTCTTATTTCACAAACATCCAATCGAGCCCCGGTCATCGGGCTATCCTACTTTTCGAGCACTGTATGTTCCAATAGATTTCCTGTTGATACACTGTGAGATAAATATTTTTTATTGAATTCCAGCAAGGAAATAAACACTACATGGGTAAATGCCAAAACATTTGGATTTTTCTTCTTCTTTCTACCGTAATGCAGAGATTGCCATGTGTCCCTTTAAACTATTTAATTTGTTTACCTTGTTGTTTTTGGTAGTAGAACTGAGCACTTCTTGACAAATTCTTTCATCAACTTGTGTATTTATTTGTAGTAGATGCTATACTATTTCTAAAAGTACTAGGCACAATAACTAGAATATTTACGGACATTTAGTTCCCAATTTGACAATGCTCATTATCTAGGTCATGCTGTAGGTCACGCATGAGCGGCATGTTTAGCTTAGTGGTTTAGAAATTGGGGCAGAAAATGTGTTAATTGCTTATTTTTCGTCTATTGATTGATTGTACATTTTCAAATTAATGGTTCTGAATGAATGGATAATTATTGAGTTTCTGCTGCACTATCGAATGAAATGAATTAATATTAAAGAGATGTTCGACATCCGGGTAACTACGCTATTGAAACTTTCTATTCATAAAATATTTATGTGTGTATTATTGCGCATAGTATTTCAGTACATTTTCAAAAAAGACACGTATATACTGTATACAATGACAATTATTCACAATCAGTAGTTATATTATTCGGTATATATAACGTTCATGTCAGTCACCTTATGAAATTAAGTTATACTTGAGGCAGTTAAAGGAACTACATTCTCGAAGTGCAGTCTTGAAGTGCGTAAAGCTCCTCATCCGAAAACTGGTGTATTAATGCGCATAATATTTCGGTAAATCTACAAAAAAAGACACATTTATACTGTATACAATTACAATTATTTCATTATTTCACAATCAGTAGTTATATTACTCGATATACATAACGTTCATGTCAGTCACCTTATCAAATTAAGTTGTATTTGAGGCAGTTAAAGGGGACTACATTGTCGAAAACGGTAAAGCTCCTCACCCAAAACCTCCATATTCAGAAATTGCAGTATACATGACTCCAAAGAGTCAGCCATGCTCATGCATGGCGACTCAATAAAACCCATAGCTGAATATGATTCGTCACCTGGTAACTCATTAAATTCAAAGCACAATGAAGATAATAACAAAACATAGAAAGTATACACTTAACCGTGTGTAGTAACCACAAGTGTAGTTTACATGTATACCCAACTATTAGTTAACATGGTGTATTGCAGTTTGTATTTGGTGCTATAGAGCCTTTAGGTTTCGCCACAAGGGTGTGGCTTATTTACATTGGTGTCGACTCTTTTTTTGTTAACGAATAAGAATAACCATTTCATTTTAAAGGGACTGGAGGGGACCTGGAACAATATTGGTTGTCAATCCATGCATACAGTGTTAAAATCGTTAAATCTGGAAGAATATTGGGTGTCAATCCATTTATACAGCTTTAAAATCTTTAAATCTGGAAGAATATAGGGTGTCAATCCATGCATACAGCTTTAAAATCTTTAAATCTGGAAGAATATTGGGTGTCAATCCATGCATACAGCTTTAAAATCTTTAAATTTGGAAGAATACTGGGCGTCAATCCATGCATACAGCTTTAAATTGGGTGCCAATCCATGCATACAGCTTTAAAATCTTTAAATTTGGAAGAATATTGGAATGTCAATCCATGCATACAGCTTTACAATCTTTAAATCTGGAAGAATATTGGGTGTCAATCCATGGATACAGCTTTAAAATCCGGAAGACTATTAGGTGCCAATCCATGCATACAGCTTTAAAATCTTTAAATTTGGAAGAATATTGGGTGTCAATCCATTTATACAGCTTTAAAATCTTTAAATCTGGAAGAATATAGGGTATCCATCCATGCAAACAGCTTTAAAATTTGGAAGAATATTGGGTGTCAATCCATGCATACAGCTTTAAAATCTTTAAATCTTGAAGAATATTGGGTGTCAATCCATGCATACAGCTTTAAAATCTTTAAATCTGGAAGAATATTGGGTGTCAATCCATGCATACAGCTTTAAAATCTTTAAATTTGGAAAATATTGGGCGTAAATCCATGTGATGGAAGAATATTGGGTGTCAATCCATGCATACAGCTTTAAAACCTTATTTTATGTACTTGTCAAGATAAAAAAACATGTCCTTTATAATATCAGGGAAAGACTAAACTGAAAGTTGCAGCTATTTTTATAGAAAGAGCATTTAGCACAAGTCTAACAGAAATGAGACCTCAACTATTTTTTTGGGCAAAAATGTATACAAAAAAAAAAATCAGTCGTAGTATATCTGCTTCGAATAGGGAAATTGTTTAACCCTCGATATAACTATAGAGCCTTGGTTTTGATAGAATCACTTGTAGCAAGATGGAATTTTGGGAATTTCAAACTGTACCGTTTACCCATGAAAGACTATCCAGAAGAAAGGCAGGAATGACCAATACTTTTAATTCTGGTGGTGGTTGGGTGGGGTCATAGTCATTCCTACCCCTTGAGATCCTTTCTGGAATAGTACAGCCTCTTCCATTTTTAAGGGGAAAAAAATGACTCACCTGTGATGTGACGTTGTATTTGACAAAATGCTGAAGTAGATATCGGTCATGATGGGCTATCACATTCTCTATCATACCCAGAATGTTGATAGGAGGGTTAGGGAAATACTCAAACCAATGCTGTGCCCAATTTACTGAAATACACAGAGAAAGAATAGACTGATCTATTTATCTATCAAATCCAAATCTTGACGACTTTTACAACATGTAGTAGGTAATTTTCAATTGTCAAACTTGTCACCTTTGTGCAATATTGAATTAAAAAAGTGTAATATATTTATTTATCACATAACTTACGGTGTGGGAGTGGAATAACACCATTCTATATTTTTGATATACCACTAGTTATACATGTATAAGTATGCAAATAAGCCTAGTACGCACCTTCAAAAAAATTGATAATGACTATGACCTCGGTTTATGTTGGTTTCGCATGTTAAAGGCAAAATGCAATAAAAGTCTATATGTGAGAATCTAATTCGTTTAAATCTAATTCTAATAATATTCGTTCTCATTCATTATTGAATTTATTAAACTCGTTATCAAAAATGATATAATGCTCGGCAAGAGCCTCGCATGGAAGAGCCTCGCATTATATCATTTTGCCAACTCATTTAATAAATTCTATAATGAATTAGTACTCATGTAAGATCCTCTATATATAGAGGATCTCACATATATATAGAGGATCTCACAAAATGTTAATTATTATTGAATTCATTAGTAAGTAGGCCAAAATAATATAATGGGACATTTTGCATTTTTGTCAACTTGTTAAACAGTAAAATTGACAGTATGGATGTGAGATTCTAGTGATCATCAAAATGGCATAACAAGTCAGAAAATGTGCCTTAAATTAATGTCAATGATCTTAAGAAGTACCCAGTGTATTAGCCAGCCAACCGTGCAGCCGCCTTTTGCACGGCCGATTTTGAAAAATCACGGCCAATATTTGGAGGAGTGGGTGGGGTAAAAAAAAAGTTTTTTTTCCCTAAACAACACTTCCAAACTCTTACTTTCTCAATATTGTTATTTGTATATATTTGTATAAGAAAGATGATCTAAAATGCACCTTTTTCGCCTTTATCTGTGAAAATAAATTACCCAAGAGACACCCATTTGTCACAAATTGGCGCTGAACGCGTGTTAGATAATTATTTTGCACACCCTGTTTGCATATTTGCCCACACAGTTCTTTAATTTCTGCCTAATACACTGGATGTACTACTAGTGTGTTATCGAAAATATGGAATTATTTTATTACAACACCAGGCCATACATTTTGTTATAAATGCACTTAACAAGTTATTGCACCAAGATGTTTGTTTTTTCTATTTTTAAATAGGTTTTAATGATGTCAGATGGGTTGGTTAATAATTCGAAAATTCTACTCACCCATGATGCTGGCTATTATTTCAAAGCAAACAAGATGGTTGTTCTGAAAGAGTTTTACGAATGGAAATGCTAAAACGGGAAGATACTGCGTCTCTCCGAATATGGGCGACCAGTTGGCCAAGGCGGACAAGATTCTGAAATAAGGATAATATGTCTGATACATACAGCTCTAGTGGCAGTAAAATGAATTTGTAGTTAAATATGTTAATTTAATTTTTTTTAAATATTTTTAATTATCAATAGTACTGAGCACTTAAATATTATTTTTTAAAAATTATTTCAATAAATAAACACGTACCTTTGTAAGATGCGTAAAAGACGCCTGTTTTTAATGGGATACTCTTCATTAAGTTTGGCAAATGCAGGATGTGTGCCCTTATCGACTAGTGCAGCATATGCAGCATGGTTCTCTGGAAGACGCAGTATGGATCGCCAAATAAACATCCTGCAAGTTGAAACAAGTATTTTATAAGAAGCTAGGGCCTTAACTATCGGTAAGGATCACGACTTAGTGATCCAGAGGATGTGAGTTGGTTTAACACCTATAAGAACTATTTTTGGATTACATTTCGGAAATAATTTAGTACTTTGACCACCGTTGTTATTTGGATGATACCTAAAAATGAGTCCCTACATACCACATAACACTCTAAACAGGAACAGGGACTTAGGCATTGTAGAACGTCTTCAGAAACCTCCCTTATTAGCGTTGATTTGGATGCCTGCCAATTATATAAAGCATTGCGTTGTAGCTCTATGGTAGGAACATATGATAAGAGCTATGATTCTCGCATGATATTCATTGGCTGCTCCTTCAATTCTCACCTGTATGTGTATTTGACTGGACTTTCTGAACTTACCTGTATTTGGCTGGATATTCATGATACCCTTTTAGTATGGCTTGTAGTCTGTCAAGGTTTAAGCTCTCTGGTAGCTCTTTCTGAAAACAACAGAAATTAGTTGGGTTTATATTAATTCTTTATTAAAATGCCTTTAAATCATGTATAAACATTTTTATTATGAGGAAAGCATTGAAAGTCATTGTATTAATTCATTCACTCTCTAGTAAATTGAGAAGCTCATCAGGTAAACCAGCAAAATTCAATTTATCAAGCAGACCTTTGTGAGATGAATTTGAATTGGGGTTTGAAAGTGCACCAACATAAAAAGGTTATATGGCGCCAACAAGAATGAACATTTCAAGCCCACTCTCAACTTACATCCAGATAAAAATATGCAGAATGGGCCTAGAACCTTCTTACCAGCAGAAAATGCAGAGTTGCTGCAAATTCTGTTGTAAACACTACAATTTTCGCTGGAGCATTGTTTTCTGCCACCACTCCAGCAGAACCTAATACAATACAGGGATGATGATAAAGACCTTTAAAGGGAATGTAGCGACACAGCCAAACCATCTTTATTATTGAGAGTTTGGGAAAACTTGAATGAGGGTGAAATAATTATCAAAATCGGATGATAAACAAAGAAGATATGATCATTTGTAGTGTCTGTTGAAACGGATAAGGAAGTGGCCATTTTGACAGCTATGACATCACGGTTCTAAATTACCATATATGGAATATTTAAAAATATGAAAATTTACTGATATTTAGGGAAAATATGACAGCAGCTGTATGAAAAATATGCAATACTTAATGGCAATAATGCTTTACATGACCAGTAAAAATTGCATTCATTTACAGTGATTTTCTCCATTTTAAATGATATTTATCAACATTCCATATATGGTAATATGGAACTATGATGTCATAGTTCTAAAAATGGCGGCTCCCATATTCGTTTTAGAATAACCTTTAAATGGTCATATCTTTTTTGTTAATCATCCGATTTTGAGAATTCTTTCACATTTTCCCAAGTTTTTCAGAACTCTCAATAATAGAGCTTGTTTGGCTGTGTCGCTACATTCCCTTTAATGAACATGGCAAAAATGACGCAATGAACATTAATTCGGGGTAGATTTTACCCCTCTGTCTGGATGAGCAGTGCCCCTATTCCTGCCCGGAAACCACACAGGGTCTTTGCAACAAACACAGATGAAGGCTCTACTTATATCAGAGAATATGAATATGTGTATCAAGTTTCAAGAAGATATCTCGAGTTTCGTTTTAGTTGCAATCCAAAAACAAATATTTTGACAAGTTCAATATATGTTCCAACTTCCATACAATACATTCAATGGATTTTGAGTGAGCCTCTGGTAACAAACATTTTGACAAATTTACTACGGTCTTGTTTTCATAGAAATGTCAAAAAAGTATTGATATTTGAAAGTTTAATTTATTGAAAGGTCCGCAAAATATATAGCTAGTTTACTATGTGTACCAAGTCTCACGAAGATGCCTTGACCAGTTTCAATTATGCTGAGGATTGAAAAGTGTGACGGACTGACTGAGGGTCATCCTACCCCGACCCACAAGTAAGCTGATCAGTCATGTCAGGGATAAAAGCATTTTTTTAAGATGTAATATAGATAGATACAACAACTTTTAAATCTGAAATACATAATTAATAATAGACAGAGTAGGCCATCAAGGTGTTTAAATCAACCAACAAGATGAGACCATACTTGGTTTATTTTGTTACATGTGCATTTCATTTTCATCTGTCTGCCATACTCTAACTTTCAATATCTGGTTGTTAGTGTACACCAGTTATCCGACTGGTATTATCTTCAATTAAGTGATTGACACCTGGGCAAATACAAAGTCAGTTTCAGTGACCCTCTAGAATTAAGTTAATCTGATGAAGGTTTATGTCTGATTTTCAATCATGGAATAAAATAACAAACAAAAGTTTGATCTGGTTTCATATTTTGTACCTCTCCAGAATCATTTTCTGAAGCTGCCCCTCTGTTTTCCTTCCCTCGACCTGGTGCTGATGATGGGCGACCTCTCCTTGCCATTTTGCCTTTACCTGACCTTTCTGATTTATCTGTTGACACGGTATCAGACATCTTGTTTT
>JAWPHD010024981.1:0-17614 GCA_037043455.1 Cyrtodaria siliqua | reverse complement strand
GTACTTACACATATATATTCCGTTCTTACACATATATATTCCGTTCTTACACATATATTTTCCGTTCTTACACATATATATTCCGTTCATACACATATATTCCGTTCTTACGCATATATATTCCGTTCTTTCGCATATATATTCAGTTTTACGCATATATATTGATTTCTTACGCAGATATATTCCGTTCTTACACATATATATTCCGTTCATACGCAAATATATTCTTACGCATTTATATTCCGTTCTTTCGCATATATATTCAGTTATACGCATATATATTCAGTTCTTATGCATATATATTCAGTTCTTACACATATATATTCAGTTCTTACTCATATATATTCAGTTCTTACGCATATATATTCCGTTCTTACACATATATATTCCGTTCTTACACGTATATATTCCGTTCTTACGGATATATATATTCAGTTTTACGCATATATATTCAGTTCTTACGCATATATATTCAGTTCTTACACATATATATTCAGTTCTTACACATATATAATCAGTTCTTACGCATATATATTCCGTTCTTACACATATATATTCCGTTCTCACGCATATATATTCTTACACATATATTCCGTTCTTACACATATATATTCCGTTCTTACACATATATTTTCCTTTCTTACTCATATATATTCTTACACATATGTTCCGTTCTTACACATATATATTCAGTTCTTACACATATATATTCCGTTCTTACACATATATATTCCGTTCTTACGCATATATATTCAATTCTTACGCATATATATTCCGTTCTTACGCATTTATATTCCGTTCTTACACATATATATTCAGTTCTTACACATATATATTCACTTCTTACACATATATATTCCGTTCTTACACATATATATTCCGTTCTTACGCATATATATTCAGTTCTTACGCATATATATTCATTTCTTACACATATATGTTCAGTTCTTACACATATATATTCCGTTCTTACACATATATATTCCGTTCTTACACATATATATTTCGTTCTTACACGTACGTATTCCGTTCTTACACGTATATATTCCGTTCTTACGCATATATATTCCGTTCTTACGCATATATATTCAGTTCTTACGCATATATATTCAGTTCTTACACATATATATTCAGTTCTAACATAAATATTCAGTTCTTAGGCATATATATTCAGTTCTTACGGATATATATTCAGTTCTTACGCATATATATTCATTTCTTAGACATATATGTTCAGTTCTTACACATATATATTCCGTTCTTACACATGTATATTTCGTTCTTACACATATATATTCAGTTCTTACACATATATATTCATTTTTTACACATATATATTCAGTTTTTAAACATATATATTCCGTTCTTCCATATATATACACATATATATTCCGTTCTTACACATATATATTCCGTTCTTACACGTACATATTCCGTTCTTACACATATATATTCCGTTCTTACACATATATATTCCGTTCTTACGCATATATATTCAGTTCTTACACATATATATTCAGTTCATACATATATATATTCAGTTCTTACGCATATATATTCAGTTCTTACACATATATATTCAGTTCTTACACATTCAGTTCTTACACATATATATTCCGTTATTACACTTATATATTCCGTTCTTACACATATATATTCCGTTCTTACACTTCTATATTCAGTTCTTACACATATATATTCACTTCTTACAGGTATATATTCAGTTCTTACACATATATATTCCGTTCTTACACATATATATTCCGTTCTTACACTTATATATTCAGTTCTTACACATATATATTCACTTCTTACACATATATATTCGGTTCTTACACATATATATTCCGTTCTTACACATTTATATTCCGTTCTTACACATATATATTCAGTTCTTACACATATATATTCACTTCTTACACATATATATTCCGTTCTTACACATATATATTCCGTTCTTACGCATATATATTCAGTTCTTACGCATATATATTCATTTCTTACACATATATGTTCAGTTCTTACACATATATATTCCGTTCTTACACATATATATTCCGTTCTTACACATATATATTTCGTTCTTACACGTACATATTCCGTTCTTACACGTATATATTCCGTTCTTACGCATATATATTCCGTTCTTACGCATATATATTCAGTTCTTACGCATATATATTCAATTCTTACACATATATATTCAGTTCTAACATAAATATTCAGTTCTTAGGCATATATATTCAGTTCTTACGGATATATATTCAGTTCTTACGCATATATATTCATTTCTTACACATATATGTTCAGTTCTTACACATATATATTCCGTTCTTACACATATATATTCCGTTCTTACGCATATATATTCAATTCTTACGTATATATATTCCGTTCTTACACATATATATTCAGTTCTTACACATATATATTCACTTCTTACACATATATATTCCGTTCTTACACATATATATTCCGTTCTTACACATATATATTCCGTTCTTACACATATATATTCCGTTCTTATACATATATGTTCCATACTTACACATATATATTCCGTTCTTACGCATATATATTCCGTTCTTACACATATATATTCCGTTCTTACACATATATATTTAGTTCTTACGCATATATATTCAGTTCTTACATATATATATATTCAGTTTTACGCATATATATTCAGTTCTTAAGCAGATATATTCAGTACTTACACATATATATTCAGATCTTACGCATATATATTCCGTTCTTACACATATATATTCCGTTCTTACGCATATATATTCTTACACATATATTCCGTTCTTACACATATATATTCCGTTCTTACACATATATTGTCCGTTCTTACACATACATATTCCGTTCTTACACATATAAATTCCGTTCTTACACATATATTTTCCGTTCTTACTCATATATATTCTTACACATATATTCCGTTCTTACACATATATATTCAGTTCTTACACATATATATTCCGTTCTTACACATATATATTCCGTTCTTACGCATATATATTCAATTCTTACGCATATATATTCAGTTCTTACGCATTTATATTCCGTTCTTACACATATATATTCAGTTATTACACGAATATATTCACTTCTTACACATATATATTCCGTTCTTACACATATATATTCCGTTCTTACACATATATATTCCGTTCTTACACATATATATTCCGTTCTTATACATATATGTTCCATACTTACACATATATATTCCGTTCTTACGCATATATATTCCGTTCTTACACATATATATTCCGTTCTTATGCATATATATTTAGTTCTTACGCATATATATTCAGTTCTTACATATATATATTCAGTTTTACGCATATATATTCAGTTCTTACGCAGATATATTCAGTACTTACAAATATATATTCAGTTCTTACGCATATATATTCAGTTCTTACGCATATATGTTCAATTCTTACGCATATATATTCAGTACTTACGCATATATATTCCGTTCTTACACATATATATTCCGTTCTTACGCATATATATTCTTACACATATATTCCGTTCTTACACATATATATTCCGTTCTTACACATATATATTCCGTTCTTACACATACATATTCCGTTCTTACACATATATATTCCGTTCTTACACATATATCTTCCATTCTTACACATATATATTTCGTTCTTACACATATCTATTCCGTTCTTACAAATATATATTCTGTTATTACACATACATATTCCGTTCTTACACATATATATTCCGTTCTTAAGCATATATATTCCGTTCTTACAAATATATATTCCGTTCTTACACATACATATTCCGTTCTTACGCATATATATTCAGTTCTTACGCATATATGTTCAGTTCTTACGCATATATATTCAGTTCTTACGCATATATGTCAGTTCTTACGCATATATATTTATTTCTTACGCATATATATTCAGTTCTTACGCATATATTCAGTTCTTATGCATATATATTCAGTTCTTACGCATAAATGTTCAGTTATTACGCATATATGTTAGTTCTTACACATATATGTTCAGTTCTTACGCATATTTATTCAGTCCTTACGCATATATATTCAGTTTTTACGCATATATATTCAGTTCTTACGCATATATATTCAGTTCTTACACATATATATTCAGTTTTTACACATATATATTCAGTTCTTACGCATATATATTCCGTTCTTACACATATATATTCCGTTCTTACGCATATATATTCTTACACATATATTCCGTTCTTACACATATATATTCCGTTTTACACATATATATTCCGTTCTAACGCATATATATTCCGTTCTTACACATATATATTCCGTTCTTACACGTATATATTCCGTTCTTACACGTAAATATTCCGTTCTTACACATATATATTCCGTTTTTACACATATATATTCCGTTCTTACACGTATATATTCCGTTCTTACACGTATATATTCCGTTCTTACACATATATATTCCGTTTTTACACATATATATTCCGTTCTTACACATATATATTCACTGCTTACACATATATATTCCGTTCTTACACATATATATTTCGTTCTTACACATATATATTCCGTTCTTACACATATATTTTCAGTTCTTACACATATATATTCCGTTCTTACGCATATATATTCCGTTCTTACGCATATTCTTACTACGCATATATATTCCGTTCTTACGCATATATATTCAGTTCTTACGCATATATATTCAGTTCTTACACATATATATTCAGTTTTACGCATATATATTCAGTTCTTACGCATATATATTCAGTTCTTACGCATATATATTCAGTTCTTACGCATATATATTCAGTTCTTTCGCATATATATTCAGTTCTTACAGATATATAGTCAGTTCTTACACATATATATTCAGTTCTTACACATATATATTCCGTTTTTACACGTATGTATTCCGTACTTACACATATATATTCCGTTCTTACACGTATATATTCCGTTCTTACACATATATATTCCGTTCTTACACATATATATTCCGTTCTTACACATATATTCCGTTCTTACGCATATATATTCCGTTCTTTCGCATATATATTCAGTTTTACGCATATATATTGATTTCTTACGCAGATATATTCCGTTCTTACACATATATATTCCGTTCATACGCAAATATATTCTTACGCATATATATTCCGTTCTTTCGCATATATATTCATTTATACGCATATATATTCAGTTCTTATGCATATATATTCAGTTCTTACACATATATATTCAGTTCTTACTCATATATATTCAGTTCTTACGCATATATATTCCGTTCTTACACGTATATATTCCGTTCTTACGGATATATATATTCAGTTTTACGGATATATATTCAGTTCTTACGCATATATATTCAGTTCTTACACATATATATTCAGTTCTTACACATATATAATCAGTTCTTACGCATATATATTCCGTTCTTACACATATATATTCCGTTCTCACGCATATATATTCTTACACATATATTCCGTTCTTACACATATATATTCCGTTCTTACACATATATTTTCCGTTCTTACTCATATATATTTTTACACATATGTTCCGTTCTTACACATATATATTCAGTTCTTACACATATATATTCCGTTCTTACACATATATATTCCGTTCTTACGCATATATATTCAATTCTTACGCATATATATTCCGTTCTTACGCATTTATATTCCGTTCTTACACATATATATTCAGTTCTTACACATATATATTCACTTCTTACACATATATATTCCGTTCTTACACATATATATTCCGTTCTTACGCATATATATTCAGTTCTTACGCATATATTTTCATTTCTTACACATATATGTTCAGTTCTTACACATATATATTCCGTTCTTACACATATATATTCCGTTCTTACACATATATATTTCGTTCTTACACGTACGTATTCCGTTCTTACACGTATATATTCCGTTCTTACGCTTATATATTCCGTTCATACGCATATATATTCAGTTCTTACGCATATATATTCAGTTCTTACACATATATATTCAGTTCTAACATAAATATTCAGTTCTTGGGCATATATATTCAGTTCTTACGGATATATATTCAGTTCTTACGCATATATATTCATTTCTTACACATATATGTTCAGTTCTTACACATATATATTCCGTTCTTACACATGTATATTCCGTTCTTACACATATATATTCAGTTCTTACACATATATATTCATTTCTTACACATATATATTCAGTTTTTAAACATATATATTCCGTTCTTCCATATATATACACATATATATTCCGTTCTTACACATATATATTCCGTTCTTACACGTACATATTCCGTTCTTACACATATATATTCCGTTCTTACACATATATATTCCGTTCTTACGCATATATATTCAGTTCTTACACATATATATTCAGTTATTACATATATATATTCAGTTCTTACGCATATATATTCAGTTCTTACACATATATATTCAGTTCTTACACATTCAGTTCTTACACATATATATTCCGTTATTACACTTATATATTCCGTTCTTACACATATATATTCCGTTCTTACACTTCTATATTCAGTTCTTACACATATATATTCACTTCTTACAGGTATATATTCAGTTCTTACACATATATATTCCGTTCTTACACATATATATTCCGTTCTTACACTTATATATTCAGTTCTTACACATATATATTCACTTCTTACACATATATATTCAGTTCTTACACATATATATTCCGTTCTTACACATTTATATTCCGTTCTTACACATATATATTCAGTTCTTACACATATATATTCACTTCTTACACATATATATTCCGTTCTTACACATATATATTCCGTTCTTACGCATATATATTCAGTTCTTACGCATATATATTCATTTCTTACACATATATGTTCAGTTCTTACACATATATATTCCGTTCTTACACATATATATTCCGTTCTTACACATATATATTTCGTTCTTACACGTACATATTCCGTTCTTACACGTATATATTCCGTTCTTACGCATATATATTCCGTTCTTACGCATATATATTCAGTTCTTACGCATATATATTCAATTCTTACACATATATATTCAGTTCTAACATAAATATTCAGTTCTTAGGCATATATATTCAGTTCTTACGGATATATATTCAGTTCTTACGCATATATATTCATTTCTTACACATATATGTTCAGTTCTTACACATATATATTCCGTTCTAACACATATATATTCAGTTCTTACACATATATATTCATTTCTTACACATATATATTCAGTTCTTAAACATATATATTCCGTTCTTCCATATATATACACATATATATTCCGTTCTAACACATACATATTCCGTTCTTACAGGTACATATTCCGTTCTTACACATATATATTCCGTTCTTACACATATATATTCCGTTCTTACGCATATATATTCAGTTCTTACACATATATATTCAGTTCTTACATATATATATTCAGTTCTTACGCATATATATTCAGTTCTTACACATATATATTCAGTTCTTACACATTCAGTTCTTACACATATATATTCCGTTATTACACTTATATATTCCGTTCTTACACATATATATTCCGTCCTTACACATATATATTCCGTTCTTACACGTACATATTCCGTTCTTACACATATATATTCCGTTCTTACACATATATATTCCGTTCTTACACATATATATTCAGTACTTACACATATATATTCAGTTCTTACACATATCTATTCAGTTCTTACACATATATATTCAGCTCTTACAAATATATATTCAGTTCTTACACATATATATGCATTTCTTACACATATATATTCAGTTCTTACACATATATATTCAGTTCTTACACATATATATTCTGTTCTTACACATATATATTCGGTTCTTACGCATATATATTCAGTTCTTACGCATATATATTCAGTTCTTACACATATATATTCAGTTCTAACATAAATATTCCGTTCTTACACATGTATATTCCGTTCTTACACATATATATTCAGTTCTTACACATATATATTCATTTCTTACACATATATATTCAGTTTTTAAACATATATATTCCGTTCTTCCATATATATACACATATATATTCCGTTCTTACACATATATATTCCGTTCTTACACGTACATATTCCGTTCTTACACATATATATTCCGTTCTTACACATATATATTCCGTTCTTACGCATATATATTCAGTTCTTACACATATATATTCAGTTCTTACGCATATATATTCAGTTCTTACACATATATATTCAGTTATTACATATATATATTCAGTTCTTACGCATATATATTCAGTTCTTACACATATATATTCAGTTCTTACACATTCAGTTCTTACACATATATATTCCGTTATTACACTTATATATTCCGTTCTTACACATATATATTCCGTTCTTACACTTCTATATTCAGTTCTTACACATATATATTCACTTCTTACAGGTATATATTCAGTTCTTACACATATATATTCCGTTCTTACACATATATATTCCGTTCTTACACTTATATATTCAGTTCTTACACATATATATTCACTTCTTACACATATATATTCAGTTCTTACACATATATATTCCGTTCTTACACATTTATATTCCGTTCTTACACATATATATTCAGTTCTTACACATATATATTCACTTCTTACACATATATATTCCGTTCTTACACATATATATTCCGTTCTTACGCATATATATTCAGTTCTTACGCATATATATTAATTTCTTACACATATATGTTCAGTTCTTACACATATATATTCCGTTCTTACACATATATATTCCGTTCTTACACATATATATTTCGTTCTTACACGTACATATTCCGTTCTTACACGTATATATTCCGTTCTTACGCATATATATTCCGTTCTTACGCATATATATTCAGTTCTTACGCATATATATTCAATTCTTACACATATATATTCAGTTCTAACATAAATATTCAGTTCTTAGGCATATATATTCAGTTCTTACGGATATATATTCAGTTCTTACGCATATATATTTCATTTCTTACACATATATGTTCAGTTCTTACACATATATATTCCGTTCTTACACATATATATTCCGTTCTAACACATATATATTCAGTTCTTACACATATATATTCATTTCTTACACATATATATTCAGTTCTTAAACATATATATTCCGTTCTTCCATATATATACACATATATATTCCGTTCTAACACATACATATTCCGTTCTTACAGGTACATATTCCGTTCTTACACATATATATTCCGTTCTTACACATATATATTCCGTTCTTACGCATATATATTCAGTTCTTACACATATATATTCAGTTCTTACATATATATATTCAGTTCTTACGCATATATATTCAGTTCTTACACATATATATTCAGTTCTTACACATTCAGTTCTTACACATATATATTCCGTTATTACACTTATATATTCCGTTCTTACACATATATATTCCGTCCTTACACATATATATTCCGTTCTTACACGTACATATTCCGTTCTTACACATATATATTCCGTTCTTACACATATATATTCCGTTCTTACACATATATATTCAGTACTTACACATATATATTCAGTTCTTACACATATCTATTCAGTTCTTACACATATATATTCAGCTCTTACAAATATATATTCAGTTCTTACACATATATATGCATTTCTTACACATATATATTCAGTTCTTACACATATATATTCAGTTCTTACACATATATATTCTGTTCTTACACATATATATTCCGTTCTTACGCATATATATTCAGTTCTTACGCATATATATTCAGTTCTTACACATATATATTCAGTTCTAACATAAATATTCCGTTCTTACACATGTATATTCCGTTCTTACACATATATATTCAGTTCTTACACATATATATTCATTTCTTACACATATATATTCAGTTTTTAAACATATATATTCCGTTCTTCCATATATATACACATATATATTCCGTTCTTACACATATATATTCCGTTCTTACACGTACATATTCCGTTCTTACACATATATATTCCGTTCTTACACATATATATTCCGTTCTTACGCATATATATTCAGTTCTTACACATATATATTCAGTTCTTACATATATATATTCAGTTCTTACGCATATATATTCAGTTCTTACACATATATATTCAGTTCTTACACATTCAGTTCTTACACATATATATTCCGTTATTACACTTATATATTCCGTTCTTACACATATATATTCCGTTCTTACACATATATATTCCGTTCTTACACGTACATATTCCGTTCTTACACATATATATTCCGTTCTTACACATATATATTCCGTTCTTACACATATATATTCAGTACTTACACATATATATTCAGTTCTTACACATATCTATTCAGTTCTTACACATATATATTCAGCTCTTACAAATATATATTCAGTTCTTACACATATATATGCAGTTCTTACACATATATATTCAGTTCTTACACATATATATTCAGTTCTTACACATATATATTCTGTTCTTACACATATATATTCAGTTCTTACACATATATTTTCCGTTCTTACTCATATATATTCTTACACATATATTCCGTTCTTACACATATATATTCAGTTCTTACACATATATATTCCGTTCTTGCAATATATATTCCGTTCTTACGCATATATATTCAATTCTTACGCATATATATTCCGTTCTTACACATATATATTCAGTTCTTACACATATATATTCACTTCTTACACATATATATTCCGTTCTTACGCATATATATTCAGTTCTTACGCATATTTTTTCATTTCTTACACATATATGTTCAGTTCTTACACATATATATTCCGTTCTTACACATATATATTCCGTTCTTACACATATATATTTCGTTCTTACACGTACGTATTCCGTTCTTACACGTATATATTTCGTTCTTACGCATATATATTCCGTTCTTACGCATATATATTCAGTTCTTACGCATATATATTCAGTTCTTACACATATATATTCAGTTCTAACATAAATATTCAGTTCTTAGGCATATATATTCAGTTCTTACGGATATATATTCAGTTCTTACGCATATATATTCATTTCTTACACATATATGTTCAGTTCTTACACATATATATTCCGTTCTTACACATGTATATTCCGTTCTTACACATATATATTCAGTTCTTACACATATATATTCATTTCTTACACATATATATTCAGTTTTTAAACATATATATTCCGTTCTTCCATATATATACACATATATATTCCGTTCTTACACATATATATTCCGTTCTTACACGTACATATTCCGTTCTTACACATAAATATTCCGTTCTTACACATATATATTCCGTTCTTACGCATATATATTCAGTTCTTACACATATATATTCAGTTCTTACATATATATATTCAGTTCTTACGCATATATATTCAGTTCTTACACATATATATTCAGTTCTTACACATTCAGTTCTTACACATATATATTCCGTTATTACACTTATATATTCCGTTCTTACACATATATATTCCGTTCTTACACTTCTATATTCAGTTCTTACACATATATATTCACTTCTTACAGGTATATATTCAGTTCTTACACATATATATTCCGTTCTTACACATATATATTCCGTTCTTACACTTATATATTCAGTTCTTACACTTATATATTCACTTCTTACACATATATATTCAGTTCTTACACATATATATTCCGTTCTTACACATTTATATTCCGTTCTTACACATATATATTCAGTTTTACACATATATATTCACTTCTTACACATATATATTCCGTTCTAACACATATATATTCCGTTCTTACGCATATATATTCAGTTCTTACGCATATATATTCATTTCTTACACATATATGTTCAGTTCTTACACATATATATTCCGTTCTTACACATATATATTCCGTTCTTACACATATATATTTCGTTCTTACACGTACATATTCCGTTCTTACACGTATATATTCCGTTCTTACGCATATATATTCCGTTCTTACGCATATATATTCAGTTCTTAAGCGTATATATTCAATTCTTACACATATATATTCAGTTCTAACATAAATATTCAGTTCTTAGGCATATATATTCAGTTCTTACGGATATATATTCAGTTCTTACGCATATATATTCATTTCTTACACATATATGTTCAGTTCTTACACATATATATTCCGTTCTTACACATATATATTCCGTTCTTACACATATATATTCAGTTCTTACACATATATATTCATTTGTTACACATATATATTCAGTTCTTAAACATATATATTCCGTTCTTCCATATATATACACATATATATTCCGTTCTAACACATATATATTCCGTTCTTACACGTACATATTCCGTTCTTACACATACATATTCCGTTCTTACACATATATATTCCGTTCTTACGCATATATATTCCGTTCTTACACATATATATTCAGTTCTTACATATATATATTCAGTTCTTACGCATATATATTCAGTTCTTACACATATATATTCAGTTCTTACACATTCAGTTCTTACACATATATATTCCGTTATTACACTTATATATTCCGTTCTTACACATATATATTCCGTTCTTACACATATATATTCCGTTCTTACACGTACATATTCCGTTCTTACACATATATATTCCGTTCTTACACATATATATTCCGTTCTTACACATATATATTCAGTACTTACACATATATATTCAGTTCTTACACATATCTATTCAGTTCTTAAACGTATATATTCAGCTCTTACAAATATATATTCAGTTCTTACACATATATATGCAGTTCTTACACATATATATTCAGTTCTTACACATATATATTCAGTTCTTACACATATATATTCTGTTCTTACACATATATATTCAGTTCTTACATATATATTTTCCGTTCTTACTCATATATATTCTTACACATATATTCCGTTCTTACACATATATATTCAGTTCTTACACATATATATTCCGTTCTTACACATATATATTCCGTTCTTACGCATATATATTCAATTCTTACGCATATATATTCCGTTCTTACACATATATATTCAGTTCTTACACATATATATTCACTTCTTACACATATATATTCCGTTCTTACACATATATATTCCGTTCTTACACATATATATTCCGTTCTTACACATATATATTCCGTTCTTATACATATATGTTCCATACTTACACATATATATTCCGTTCTTACGCATATATATTCCGTTCTTACACATATATATTCCGTTCTTACACATATATATTTAGTTCTTACGCATATATATTCAGTTCTTACATATATATATATTCAGTTTTACGCATATATATTCAGTTCTTACGCATATATGTTCAATTCTTACGCATATATATTCAGTACTTACGCATATATATTCCGTTCTTACACATATATATTCCGTTCTTACGCATATATATTCTTACACATATATTCCGTTCTTACACATATATATTCCGTTCTTACACATATATATTCCGTTCTTACACATACATATTCCGTTCTTACACATATATATTCCGTTCTTACACATATATCTTCCGTTCTTACACATATATATTCAGTTCTTAAACATATATATTCCGTTCTTACACGTATATATTCAGTTCTTACACATATATATTCCGTTCTTACACATATATATTCAGTTCTTACACATATATATTCCGTTCTTACACATATATATTCCGTTCTTACACGTATATATTCCGTTCTTACACATATATATTCAGATCTTACGCATATATATTCCGTTCTTACACATATATATTCCGTTCTTACGCATATATATTCTTACACATATATTCCGTTCCTACACATATATATTACTTTCTTACACATATATTGTCCGTTCTTACACATACATATTCCGTTCTTACACATATAAATTCCGTTCTTACACATATATTTTCCGTTCTTACTCATATATATTCTTACACATATATTCCGTTCTTACACATATATATTCAGTTCTTACCCATATATATTCCGTTCTTACACATAAATATTCCGTTCTTACGCATATATATTCAATTCTTACGCATATATATTCAGTTCTTACGCATTTATATTCCGTTCTTATACATATATGTTCCATACTTACACATATATATTCCGTTCTTACGCATATATATTCCGTTCTTACACATATATATTCCGTTCTTACGCATATATATTTAGTTCTTACGCATATATATTCAGTTCTTACATATATATATTCAGTTTTACGCATATATATTCAGTTCTTACGCAGATATATTCAGTACTTACAAATATATATTCAGTTCTTACGCATATATATTCAGTTCTTACGCATATATGTTCAATTCCTACGCATATATATTCAGTACTTACGCATATATATTCCGTTCTTACACATATATATTCCGTTCTTACGCATATATATTCTTACACATATATTCCGTTCTTACACATATATATTCCGTTCTTACACATATATATTCCGTTCTTACACATACATATTCCGTTCTTACACATATATATTCCGTTCTTACACATATATCTTCCATTCTTACACATATATATTTCGTTCTTACACATATATATTCCGTTCTTACAAATATATATTCCGTTATTACACATACATATTCCGTTCTTACACATATATATTCCGTTCTTACGCATATATATTCCGTTCTTACAAATATATATTCCGTTCTTACACATACATATTCCGTTCTTACACATATATATTCCGTTCTTACGCATATATATTCAGTTCTTACGCATATATGTTCAGTTCTTACGCATATATGTTCAGTTCTTACGCATATATATTCAGTTCTTACGCATATATGTTCAGTTCTTACGCATATATATTTATTTCTTACGCATATATATTTAGTTCTTACGCATATATTCAGTTCTTATGCATATATATTCAGTTCTTACGCATATATGCTCAGTTATTACGCATATATGTTAGTTCTTACACATATATGTTCAGTTCTTACGCATATTTATTCAGTCCTTACGCATATATATTCAGTTTTTACGCATATATATTCAGTTCTTACGCATATATATTCAGTTCTTACACATATATATTCAGTTCTTACACATATATATTCAGTTCTTACGCATATATATTCCGTTCTTACACATATATATTCCGTTCTTACGCATATATATTCCGTTCTAACGCATATATATTCCGTTCTTACACATATATATTCCGTTCTTACACATATATATTCCGTTTTACACATATATATTCCGTTCTAACGCATATATATTCCGTTCTTACACAAATATATTCCGTTCTTACACGTATATATTCCGTTCTTACACGAAAATATTCCGTTCTTACACATATATATTCCGTTTTTACACATATATATTCCGTTCTTACACGTATATATTCCGTTCTTACACGTATATATTCCGTTCTTACACATATATATTCCGTTTTTACACATATATATTCCGTTCTTACAAATATATATTCACTGCTTACACATATATATTCCGTTCTTACACATATATATTTCGTTCTTACACATATATATTCCGTTCTTACACATATATTTTCAGTTCTTACACATATATATTCCGTTCTTACGCATATATATTCCGTTCTTACGCATATTCTTACTACGCATATATATTCCGTTGTTACGCATATATATTCAGTTCTTACGCATATATATTCAGTTCTTACACATATATATTCAGTTTTACGCATATATATTCAGTTCTTACGCATATATATTCAGTTCTTACGCATATATATTCAGTTCTTTCGCATATATATTCAGTTCTTACAGATATATAGTCAGTTCTTACACATATATATTCAGTTCTTACACATATATATTCCGTTTTTACACGTATGTATTCCGTACTTACACATATATATTCCGTTCTTACACGTATATATTCCGTTCTTACACATATATTTTCCGTTCTTACACATATATATTCCGTTCTTACACATATATTCCGTTCTTACGCATATATATTCCGTTCTTTCGCATATATATTCAGTTTTACGCATATATATTGATTTCTTACGCAGATATATTCCGTTCTTACACATATATATTCCGTTCATACGCAAATATATTCTTACGCATTTATATTCCGTTCTTTCGCATATATATTCAGTTATACGCATATATATTCAGTTCTTATGCATATATATTCAGTTCTTACACATATATATTCAGTTCTTACTCATATATATTCAGTTCTTACGCATATATATTCCGTTCTTACACATATATATTCCGTTCTTACACGTATATATTCCGTTCTTACGGATATATATATTCAGTTTTACGCATATATATTCAGTTCTTACGCATATATATTCAGTTCTTACACATATATATTCAGTTCTTACACATATATAATCAGTTCTTACGCATATATATTCCGTTCTTACACATATATATTCCGTTCTCACGCATATATATTCTTACCACATATATTCCGTTCTTACACATATATATTCCGTTCTGACACATATATTTTCCTTTCTTACTCATATATATTCTCTTACACATATGTTCCGTTCTTACACATATATATTCAGTTCTTACACATATATATTCCGTTCTTACACATATATATTCCGTTCTTACGCATATATATTCAATTCTTACGCATATATATTCCGTTCTTACGCATTTATATTCCGTTCTTACACATATATATTCAGTTCTTACACATATATATTCACTTCTTACACATATATATTCCGTTCTTACACATATATATTCCGTTCTTACGCATATATATTCAGTTCTTACGCATATATATTCATTTCTTACACATTATGTTCAGTTCTTACACATATATATTCCGTTCTTACACATATATATTCCGTTCTTACACATATATATTTCGTTCTTACACGTACGTATTCCGTTCTTACACGTATATATTCCGTTCTTACGCATATATATTCCGTTCTTACGCATATATATATTCAGTTCTTACGCATATATATTCAGTTCTTACACATATATATTCAGTTCTAACATAAATATTCAGTTCTTAGGCATATATATTCAGTTCTTACAGATATATATTCAGTTCTTACGCATATATATTCATTTCTTACACATATATGTTCAGTGCTTACACATATATATTCCGTTCTTACACATGTATATTTCGTTCTTACACATATATATTCAGTTCTTACACATATATATTCATTTTTTACACATATATATTCAGTTTTTAAACATATATATTCCGTTCTTCCATATATATACACATATATATTCCGTTCTTACACATATATATTCCGTTCTTACACGTACATATTCCGTTCTTACACATATATATTCCGTTCTTACACATATATATTCCGTTCTTACGCATATATATTCAGTTCTTACACATATATATTCAGTTCTTACATATATATATTCAGTTCTTACGCATATATATTCAGTTCTTACACATATATATTCAGTTCTTACACATTCAGTTCTTACACATATATATTCCGTTATTACACTTATATATTCCGTTCTTACA
>JAWPHD010024980.1:0-17614 GCA_037043455.1 Cyrtodaria siliqua | reverse complement strand
TGTAAGAACTGAATATATATGTGTAAGAACTGAATACATATGCGTAAGAACGGAATATATATGCGTAAGAACTAAATATATATGCGTAAGAACGGAATATATATGTGTAAGAAAGGAATATATATGTGTAAGAACTGAATATATAAGTGTAAGAACGGAATATATGTGTAAGAATATATATGCGTAAGAACTGAATATATATGTGTAAAAACTAAATATATATGTGTAAAAACTGAATATATATGCGTAAGAACTGAATATATATACGTAAGAACGGAATATATATGCGAAAGAACGGAATATATATGCGTAAGAACGGAATATATGTGTAAGAACGGAATATATGTGTAAGAATATATATGCGTAAGAACGGAATATATATGTGTAAGAACGGAATATATATGCATAAGAACTGAACTGAATATATATGCGTAAGAACTGAATATATATGCGTACAACTGAGTATATATGTGTAAGAACTGATTATATATGCTTAAGAACTGAATATATATGCGTAAGAACTGAAGATATATGCGTAAGAACTGAATATATATGCGTAAGAACGGAATATTTATGTGTAAGAACTGAATATTTATGTGTAACAACTGAGTATATATGTGTAAGAACTGAATTTATATGTGTAGGAACTGAATATATATGCGTAAGAAAGGAATAGATATGTGTAAGAACGGAATATATATGCGTAAGAACTGAATATATATGTCTAAGAACTGAATATATATGTGTAAGAACAGAATATATATGCGTAAGAACTGAATATATATGCGTAAAACTGAATATATATGCGAAAGAACGGGATATATATATGCGTAAGAACGGAATATATGTGTAAGAACGGAATATATATGTGTGAGAACGGAATATATATGTGTAAGAACGGAATATATTCGTGTAAGAACGAAATAGATATGTGTAAGAACAGAATATATATGTGTAAGAACGGAATATATATGTGTAAGAACGGAATATATATGTGTAAGAACGGAATATATATGTGTGAGAATGGAATATATATGTGTAAGAACGGAATATATACGTGTAAGATCGGAATATGTATGTGTAAGAACAGAATATATATGTGTAAGAACGGAATATATATGTGTAAGAACGGAATATATATGTCTAAGAACGGAATATATATGTGTAAGAACGGAATATATATGTGTAAGAACAGAATATATATGTGTAAGAACGGAATATATATGTGTAAAAACGGAATATATATGTGTAAGACCGGAATATATACGTGTAAGAACGGAATATATACGTGTAAGAACAGAATATATATGTGTAAGAAATATATATATGCGTAAGAACTGAATATATTTGCGTAAGAACGGAATATATATGTGTATGAACTGAATATATATGCGTAAAACTGAATATATATGCGTAAGAACTGAATATATATGCGTAAGAGCTGAATATGTATGCGTAAGAACTGAATATATATGTGTAACAACTGAATATATATGTGTAAGAACTGAATATATATGCGTAAGAACTGAATATATATGCGTAAGAACGGAATATATATGTGTATGAACTGAATATATATGCGTAAAACTGAATATATATGCGTAAGAAATGAATATATATGCGTAAGAACTGAATATATATGCGTAAGAACGGAATATATATGCGAAAGAACGGAATATATATGCGTAAGAACGGAATATATGTGTAAGAACGGAATATATATGTGTAAGAACGGAATATATATGCGTAAGAACTGAACTGAATATATATGCGTAAGAACTGAATATATATACGTACAATTGAATATATATGTGTAAGAACTGAATATATATGCGTAAGAACTGAATATATATGCGTAAGAACTGAAGATATATGCGTAAGAACGGAATATATATGTGTAAGAACGGAATATATATGTGTAACAACTGAGTATATATGTGTAAGAACGGAATATATATGCGTAAGAACTGAATATATATGCGTAAAACTGAATATATATGCGAAAGAACGGGATATATATATGCGTAAGAACGGAATATATGTGTAAGAACGGAATATATATGTGTGAGAACGGAAAATATATGTGTAAGAACGGAAAATATACGTGTAAGAACGGAATATATATGTGTAAGAACAGAATATATATGTGTAAGAACGGAATATATATGTGTAAGAACGGAATATATATGTGTAAGAAATATATATATGCGTAAGAACTGAATATATTTGCGTAAGAATGGAATATATATGTGTATGAACTGAATATATATGCGTAAAACTGAATATATATGCGTAAGAGCTGAATATGTATGCGTAAGAACTGAATATATATGTGTAACAACTGAATATATATGTGTAAGAACTGAATATATATGCGTAAGAACTGAATATATATGCGTAAGAACGGAATATATATGTGTATGAACTGAATATATATGCGTAAAACTGAATATATATGCGTAACAAATGAATTAATATGCGTAAGAACTGAATATATAAGCGTAAGAACGGAATATATATGCGAAAGAATGGAATATATATGCGTAAGAACGGAATATATGTGTAAGAACGGAATATATATGTGTAAGAACGGAATATATATGCGTAAGAACTGAACTGAATATATATGCGTAAGAACTGAATATATATACGTACAATTGAATATATATGTGTTAGAACTGAATATATATGCGTAAGAACTGAATATATATGCGTAAGAACTGAAGATATATGCATAAGAACGGAATATATATGTGTAAGAACGGAATATATATGTGTAACAACTGAGTATATATGTGTAAGAACTGAATATATATGCGTAAGAACTGAATATATATGCGTAAAACTGAATATATGTGTAAGAACGGAATATATATGTGTGAGAACGGAATAGATATGTGTAAGAACGGAAAATATACGTGTAAGAACGGAATATATATGTGTAAGAACAGAATATTTATGTGTAAGAACGGAATATATATGTGTAAGAACGGAATATATATGTGTAAGAACGGAATATATATGTGTAAGAACGGAATATATATGTGTAAGAACAGAATATATAAGTGTAAGAACGGAATATATATGTGTAAAAACGGAATATATATGTGTAAGAACGGAATATAAACGTGTAAGTACGGAATATATATGTGTAAGTTCGGAATATATATGCGTTAGAACGGAATATATATGTGTAAGAACGGAATATATACGTGTAAGAACGGAATATATATGTGTAACAACTGAGTATATATGTGTAAGAACTGAATATGTATGTGTAAGAACTGAATATAAATGCGTAAGAAAGGAATATATATGTGTAAGAACGGAATATATATGCGTAAGAACTGAATATATATGTCTAAGAACTGAATATATATGTGTAAGAACTGAATATATATGCGTAAGAACTGAATATATATGCGTAAAACTGAATATATATGCGAAAGAACGGGATATATATATGCGTAAGAACGGAATATATGTGTAAGAACTGAATATATATGCGTAAGAACTGAACATATATGCGTAAGAACTGAACATATATGCGTAATGACTGAACACATATGCGTAAGAACTGAATATATATGCGTAAGAACTGAATATATGCATAAGTACTGAATATATATGCGTAAGAACTGAATATATATGCGTAAGAACTGAACATATATGCGTAAGAAACGAATATATATGCGTAAGAACTGAACATATATGCGTAAGAACTGACCATATATGCGTAAGAACTGAATATATATGCGTAAGAACGGAATATATATTTGTAAAAACGGAATATATATGTGTAAGAACGGAATATATACGTGTAAGAACGGAATATATATGTGTAAGTTCGGAATATATATGCGTTAGAACGGAATATATATGTGTAAGAACGGAATATATACGTGTAAGAACGGAATATATATGTGTAAGAACAGAATATATATGTGTAAGAACGGAATATATATGTGTAAGAACGGAATATATACGTGTAAGAACGGAATACATACGTGTAAGAACGGAATATATATATGTAAGAAATATATATATGCGTAAGAACTGAATATATATGCGTAAGAACGGAATATCTATGTGTATGAACTGAATATATATGCGTAAAATTAAATATATATGCGTAAAGAACTGAATATATATGCGTAAGAGCTGAATATATATGCGTAAGAACTGAATATATATGTGTAAGAACTGAATATATATGCGTAAGAACTGAATATATATGCTTAAGAACTGAATATATATGCGTAAGAACTGAATATATATGCGTAAGAACTGAATATATATGCGTAAGAACTGAATATATATGTATTAGAACGGAATATATGTGTAAGAACGGAATATATATGTGTAAGAACGGAATATATATGTGTAACAAGTGAATATATATGCGTAAGAACTGAATATATATGCATAAGAACTGAATATATATGCGTAAAACTGATTATATATGCGAAAAAACGGGATATATATATGCGTAAGAACGGAATATATGTGTAAGAACGGAATATCTATGTGTGAGAACGGAAAATATATATGTGTAAGAACAGAATATATACGTGTAACAACGGAATATATATGTGTAAGAACAGAATATATAAGTGTAAGAACGGAATATATATGTGTAAAAACGGAATATATATGTGTAAGAACGGAATATAAACGTGTAAGAACGGAATATATATGTGTAAGTTCGGAATATATATGCGTTAGAACGGAATATATATGTGTAAGAACGGAATATATACGTGTAAGAACGGAATATATATGTGTAACAACTGAGTATATATGTGTAAGAACTGAATATGTATGTGTAAGAACTGAATATATATGCGTAAGAAAGGAATATATATGTGTAAGAACGGAATATATATGCGTAAGAACTGAATATATATGTCTAAGAACTGAATATATATGTGTAAGAACTGAATATATATGCGTAAGAACTGAATATATATGCGTAAAACTGAATATATATGCGAAAGAACGGGATATATATATGCGTAAGAACGGAATATATGTGTAAGAACTGAATATATATGCGTAAGAACTGAACATATATGCGTAAGAACTGAACATATATGCGTAATGACTGAACACATATGCGTAAGAACTGAATATATATGCGTAAGAACTGAATATATGCATAAGTACTGAATATATATGCGTAAGAACTGAATATATATGCGTAAGAACTGAACATATATGCGTAAGAAACGAATATATATGCGTAAGAACGGAATATATGTGTAAGAACGGAATATCTATGTGTGAGAACGGAATATATATGTGTAAGAACAGAATATATACGTGTAACAACGGAATATATATGTGTAAGAACAGAATATATATGTGTAAGAAATATATATATGCGTAAGAACTGAATATATATGCGTAAGAACGGAATATCTATGTGTATGAACTGAATATATATGCGTAAAACTGAATATATATGCGTAAAGAACTGAATATATATGCGTAAGAGCTGAATATATATGCGTAAGAACTGAATATATATGTGTAAGAACTGAATATATATGCGTAGAACTGAATATATATGCTTAAGAACTGAATATATATGCGTAAGAACTGAATATATATGCGTAAGAACTGAATATATATGCGTAAGAACTGAATATATATTCGAAAGAATTGAATATATATGTATAAGAACGAAATATATGTGTAAGAACGGAATATATATACGTACAATTGAATATGTATGTGTAAGAACTGAATATATATGTGTAATAACTGAATATATATGCGTAAGAAAGGAATATATATGTGTAAGAACGGAATATATATGCGTAAGAACTGAATATATATGTCTAAGAACTGAATATATATGTGTAAGAACTGAATATATATGCGTAAGAACTGAATATATATGCGTAAAACTGAATATATATGCGAAAGAACGGGATATATATATGCGTAAGAACGGAATATATGTGTAAGAACGGAATATATATGTGTGAGAACGGAATATATATGTGTAAGAATGGAATATATACGTGTAAGAACGGACTATATATGTGTAAGAACAGAATATATATGTGTAAGAACGGAATATATATGTGTAAGAACGGAATATATATGTGTAAGTACGGAATATATATTTGTGAGAACGGAATATATATGTGTAAGAACGGAATATATACGTGTAAGAACGGAATATATATGTGTAAGAACAGAATATATATGTGTAAGAACGGAATATATATGTGTAAGAACGGAATATATATGTCTAAGAACGGAATATATATGTGTAAGAACGGAATATATATGTGTAAGAACAGAATATATATGTGTAAGAACGGAATATATATGTGTAAAAACGGAATATATATGTGTAAGAACGGAATATATACGTGTAAGAACGTAATATATATGTGTAAGTTCAGAATATATATGCGTTAGAATTGAATATATATGTGTAAGAACGGAATATATATGTGTAAGAACAGAATATATATGTGTAAGAACGGAATATATATGTGTAAGAACGGAATATATACGTGTAAGAACGGAATATATACGTGTAAGAACGGAATATATATGTGTAAGAAATATATATATGCGTAAGAACTGAATATATTTGCGTAAGAACGGAATATATAGGTGTATGAACTGAATATATATGCGTAAAACTGAATATATATCCGTAAGAACTGAATATATATGTGTAAGAGCTGAATATATATGCGTAAGAACTGAATATATATGTGTAAGAACTGAATATATATGTGTAAGAACTGAATATATATGTGTAAGAACGGAATAAATACGTGTAAGAACGGAATATATACGTCTAAGAACGGAATATATATGTGTAAGAAATATATATATGCGTAAGAACTGAATATATTTGCGTAAGAACGGAATATATATGTGTATGAACTGAATATATATGCGTTAAACTGAATATATATCCGTAAGAACTGAATATATATGTGTAAGAGCTGAATATATATGCGTAAGAACTGAATATATATGTGTAAGAACTGAATATATATGTGTAAGAACGGAATATATACGTGTAAGAACGGAATATATACGTGTAAGAACAGAATATATATGTGTAAGAACGGAATATATATGTGTGAGAACGGAATATATATGTGTGACAACGGAATATATATCTGTAAGAACGGAATATATATGTGTAATAACGGAATACATAAGTGTAAGAGCTGAATATATATGCGTAAGAACTGAATATATATGTGTAAGAACTGAATATATATGTGTAAGAACTGAATATATATGTGTAAGAACTGAATATATATGCGTAAGAACGGAATATATATGCGTAAGAACGGAATATATGTGTAAGAACGGAATATATGTGTAAGAATATATATGCGTAAGAACGGAATATATATGTGTAAGAACTGAATATATATGCGTAAGAACTGAATATATATGCGTAAGAACTGAAGATATATGCTTAAGGACTGAATATATATGCGTAAGAACGGAATATATATGTGTAAGAACGGAATATATATGTGTAACAACTGAGTAAATATGTGTAAGAACTGAATATATATGCGAAAGAACTAAATATATATGCGTAAAACTGAATATATATGCGAAAGAACGGGATATATATATGCGTAAGAACGGAATATATGTGTAAGAACGGAATATATATGTGTGAGAACGGAATATATATGTGTAAGAACGGAATATATACGTGTAAGAACGGAATATATATGTGTAAGAACAGAATATATATGTGTAAGAACGGAATATATATGTGTAAGAACGGAATATATATGTGTAAGAACGGAATATATATGTATAAGAACATAATATATATGTGTAAGAACGGAATATATATGTGTAAAAACGGAATATATATGTGTAAGAACGGAATATATAAGTGTAAGAACGGAATATATATGTGTAAGTTCGGAATATATATGCGTTAGAACGAAATATATATGTGTAAGAACGGAATATATATGTGTAAGAACGGAATATATATGTGTAACAACTGAGTATATATGTGTAAGAACTGAATATATATGTGTAAGAACTGAATATATATCTGTCAGAAAGGAATATATATGTGTAAGAACGAAATATATATGCGTAAGAACTGAATATATATGTCTAAGAACTGAATATACATGTGTAAGAACTGAATATATATGCGTAAGAACTGAATATATATGCGTAAAACTGAATATATATGCGAAAGAACGGGATATATATATGCGTAAGAGCGGAATATATGTGTAAGAACGGAATATATATGTGTGAGAACGGAATATATGTGTAAGAACGGAATATATACGTGTAAGAACGGAATATATATGTGTAAGAACAGAATATATATGTGTAAGAACGGAATATATATGTGTAAGAACGGAATATATATGTGTGAGAACGGAATATATATCTGTAAGAACGGAATATATATGTGTAAAAACGGAATATATATGTGTAAGAACGGAATATATACGTGTAAGAACGGAATATATATGTGTAAGTTCGGAATATATATCCGTTAGAATTGAATATATATGTGTAAGAACGGAATATATACGTGTAAGAACGGAATATATATGTGTAAGAACAGAATATATATGTGTAAGAACGGAATATATATGTGTAAGAACGGAATATATACGTGTAAGAACGGAATAAATACGTGTAAGAACGGAATATATATGTGTAAGAAATATATATATGCGTAAGAACTGAATATATTTGCGTAAGAACGGAATATATATGTGTATGAACTGAATATATATGCGTAAAACTGAATATATATGCGTAAGAACTACATATATATGCGTAAGAGCTGAATATATATGCGTAAGAACTGAATATATATGTGTAAGAACTGAATATATATGTGTAAGAACTGAATATATATGCGGAAGAACTGAATATATATGTCTAAGAACTGAATATATATGTGTAAGAACTGAATATATATGCGTAAGCACTGAATATATATGCGTAAAACTGAATATATATGCGAAAGAACGGGATATATATATGCGTAAGAACGGAATATATGTGTAAGAACGGAATATATATGTGTGAGAACGGAATATATATGTGTAAGAACGGAATATACACATGTAAGAACGGAATATATATGTGTAAGAACAGAATATATATGTGTAAGAACGGAATATATAGGTGTAAGAACGGAATATATATGTGTAAGAACGGAATATATATTTGTGAGAACGGAATATATATGTGTAATAACGCAATATATACGTGTAAGAACGGAATATATATGTGTAAGAACAGAATATATATGTGTAAGAACGGAATATATATGTGTAAGAACGGAATATATATGTCTAAGAACGGAATATATATGTGTAAGAACGGAATATATATGTGTAAGAACAGAATATATATGTGTAAGAACGGAATATATATGTGTAAAAACGGAATATATATGTGTAAGAACGGAATATGTGTAAGTTCGGAATATATATGCGTTAGAACGGAATATATATGTGTAAGAACGGAATATATACGTGTAAGAACGGAATATATATGTGTAAGAACAGAATATATATGTGTAAGAATGGAATATATATGTGTAAGAACGGAATATATACGTGTAAGAACGGAATATATACGTGTAAGAACGGAATATATATGTGTAAGAAATATATATATGCGTAAGAACTGAATATATTTGCGTAAGAACGGAATATATATGTGTATGAACTGAATATATATGCGTAAAACTGAATATATATGCGTAAGAACTGAATATAGATGCGTAAGAGCTGAATATATATGCGTAAAACTGAATATATATGCGAAAGAACGGAATATATATGCGTAAGAACGGAATATATGTGTAAGAACGGAATATATGTGTAAGAATATATACGCGTAAGAACTGAATATATATGCGTAAGAACTGAATAAATATGCGTAAGAACTGAAGATATATGCGTAAGAACTTAATATATATGCGTAAGAACGGAATATATATGTGTAAGAACGGAATATATATGTGTAACAACTGAGTATATATGTGTAAGAACTGAATATATATGCGTAAGAACTAAATATATATGCGTAAAACTGAATATATATGCGAAAGAATGGGATATATATATGCGTAAGAACTTAAGATATATGCGTAAGAACTTAATATATATGCGTAAGAACGGAATATATATGTGTAAGAACGGAATATATATGTGTAACAACTGAGTATATATGTGTAAGAACTGAATATATATGCGTAAGAACTAAATATATATGCGTAAAACTGAATATATATGCGAAAGAATGGGATATATATATGCGTAAGAACGGAATATATATGTGTGAGAACGGAATATATATGTGTAAGAACGGAATATATACGTGTAAGAACGGAATATATATGTGTAAGAACGGAATATATATGTGTAAGAACGGAATATATATGTATAAGAATATAATATATATGTGTAAAAACGGAATATATATGTGTAAGAACGGAATATATAAGTGTAAGAACGGATTATATATGTGTAAGTTCGGAATATATATGCGTTAGAACGAAATATATATGTGTAAGAACGGAATGAATACGTGTAAGAACGGAATATATATGTGTAACAACTGAGTATATATGTGTAAGAACGGAATATATATGTGTAAGAACTGAATATATATACGTAAGAAAGGAATATATATGTGTAAGAACGAAATATATATGCGTAAGAACTGAATATATGTCTAAGAACTGAATATATATGTGTAAGAACTGAATATATATGCGTAAGAGCTGAATATATATGCGTAAAACTGAATATATATGCGAAAGAACGGGATATATATATGCGTAAGAGCGGAATATATGTGTAAGAACGGAATATATATGTGTGAGAACGGAATATATATGTGTAAGAACGGAATATATACGTGTAAGAACGGAATATATATGTGTAAGAACAGAATATATATGTGTAAGAACGGAATATATATGTGTAAGAACGGAATATATATGTGTGAGAACGGAATATATATCTGTAAGAACGGAATATATATGTGTAATAACGGAATATATATGTGGAAGAACAGAATATATATGTGTAAGAACGGAATATATATGTGTAAGAACGGAATATATATGTCTAAGAACGGAATATATATGTGTAAGAACGGAACAATATGTGTAAAAACAGAATATATATGTGTAAGAACGGAATATATATGTGTAAAAACGGAATATATATGTGTAAGAACGGAATATATACGTGTAAGAACGGAATATATATGCGTAAGTTCGGAATATATATGCGTTAGACCGGAATATATATGTGTAAGAACGGAATATATACGTGTAAGAACGGAATATATATGTATAAGAACAGAATATATATGTGTAAGAACGGAATATATATGTGTAAGAACGGAATAAATACGTGTAAGAACGGAATATATACGTGTAAGAACGGAATATATATGTGTAAGAAATATATATATGCGTAAGAACTGAATATATTTGCGTAAGAACGGAATATATAGGTGTATGAACTGAATATATATGCGTAAAACTGAATATATATCCGTAAGAACTGAATATATATGTGTAAGAGCTGAATATATATGCGTAAGAACTGAATATATATGTGTAAGAACTGAATATATATGTGTAAGAACTGAATATATATGTGTAAGAACGGAATAAATACGTGTAAGAACGGAATATATACGTCTAAGAACGGAATATATATGTGTAAGAAATATATATATGCGTAAGAACTGAATATATTTGCGTAAGAACGGAATATATATGTGTATGAACTGAATATATATGCGTTAAACTGAATATATATCCGTAAGAACTGAATATATATGTGTAAGAGCTGAATATATATGCGTAAGAACTGAATATATATGTGTAAGAACTGAATATATATGTGTAAGAACGGAATATATACGTGTAAGAACGGAATATATACGTGTAAGAACAGAATATATATGTGTAAGGACGGAATATATATGTGTAAGAACGGAATATATATTTGTAAGAACGGAATATATATGTGTAAGAACGGAATATATATGTGTAAGAACGGAATATATATGTATAAGAACATAATATATATGTGTAAAAACGGAATATATATGTGTAAGAACGGAATATATAAGTGTAAGAACGGAATATATATGTGTAAGTTCGGAATATATATGCGTTAGAACGAAATACATATGTGTAAGAACGGAATATATACGAGTAAGAATGGAATATATATGTGTAACAACTGAGTATATATGTGTAAGAACGGAATATATATGTGTAAGAACTGAATATATATACGTAAGAAAGGAATATATATGTGTAAGAACGAAATATATATGCGTAAGAACTGAATATATATGTCTAAGAACTGAATATATATGTGTAAGAACTGAATATATATGCGTAAGAGCTGAATATATATGCGTAAAACTGAATATATATGCGAAAGAACGGGATATATATATGCGTAAGAGCGGAATATATGTGTAAGAACGGAATATATATGTGTGAGAACGGAATATATATGTGTAAGAACGGAATATATACGTGTAAGAACGGAATATATATGTGTAAGAACAGAATATATATGTGTAAGAACGGAATATATATGTGTAAGAACGGAATATATATGTGTGAGAACGGAATATATATCTGTAAGAACGGAATATATATGTGTAATAACGGAATATATATGTGGAAGAACAGAATATATATGTGTAAGAACGGAATATAAATGTGTAAGAACGGAATATATATGTCTAAGAACGGAATATATATGTGTAAGAACGGAACAATATGTGTAAAAACAGAATATATATGTGTAAGAACGGAATATATATGTGTAAAAACGGAATATATATGTGTAAGAACGGAAAATATACGTGTAAGAACGGAATATATATGCGTAAGTTCGGAATATATATGCGTTAGACCGGAATATATATGTGTAAGAACGGAATATATACGTGTAAGAACGGAATAAATACGTGTAAGAACGGAATATATACGTCTAAGAACGGAATATATAAGTGTAAGAAATATATATATGCGTAAGAACTGAATATATTTGCGTAAGAACGGAATATATAGGTGTATGAACTGAATATATATGCGTAAAACTGAATATATATCCGTAAGAACTGAATATATATGTGTAAGAGCTGAATATATATGCGTAAGAACTGAATATATATGTGTAAGAACTGAATATATATGTGTAAGAACTGAATATATATGTGTAAGAACGGAATAAATACGTGTAAGAACGGAATATATACGTCTAAGAACTGAATATATATGTGTAAGAAATATATATATGCGTAAGAACTGAATATATTTGCGTAAGAACGGAATATATATGTGTATGAACTGAATATATATGCGTCAAACTGAATATATATCCGTAAGAACTGAATATATATGTGTAAGAGCTGAATATATATGCGTAAGAACTGAATATATATGTGTAAGAACTGAATATATATGTGTAAGAACTGAATATATATGCGTAAGAACTGAATATATATGCGTAAGAACGGAATATATATGTGTATGAACTGAATATATATGCGTAAAACTGAATATATTTGCGTAAGATCTGAATATATATGCGTAAGAACTGAATATATATGCGTCAGAACGGAATATATATGCAAAAGAACGGAATATATATGGGTAAGAACGGAATATATGTGTAAGAATGGAATATATGTGTAAGAATATATATGCGTAAGAACGGAATATATATGTGTAAGAACGGAATATATATGCGTAAGAACTGAACTGAATATATATGCGTAAGAACTGAATATATATGCGTATAACTGCATATATATGTGTACGAACTGAATATATATGCTTAAGAACTGAATATATATGCGTAAGAACTGAAGATATATGCGTAAAAACTGAATATATATGCGTAAGAACGGAATATATATGTGTAAGAACGGAATATATATTTGTAACAACTGAGTATATATGTGTAAGAACTGAATATATATGCGTAAGAACTGAATATATATGCGTAAAACTGTATATATATGCGAAAGAACGGGATATATATATGCGTAAGAACGGAATATATGTGTAAGAACGGAATATATATGTGTGAGAACGGAATATATATGTGTAAGAACGATATATACGTGTAGTACGGAATATATATGTGTAAGAACAGAATATATATGTGTAAGAACGGAATATATATGTGTAAGAACGGAATATATACGTGTAAGAACGGAATATATATGTATAAGAACAGAATATATATGTGTAAGAACGGAATATATATGTGTAAGAACGGAATAAATACGTGTAAGAACGGAATATATACGTGTAAGAACGGAATATATAAGTGTAAGAAATATATATATGCGTAAGAACTGAATATATTTGCGTAAGAACGGAATATATAGGTGTATGAACTGAATATATATGCGTAAAACTGAATATATATCCGTAAGAACTGAATATATATGTGTAAGAGCTGAATATATATGCGTAAGAACTGAATATATATGTGTAAGAACTGAATATATATGTGTAAGAACTGAATATATATGTGTAAGAACGGAATAAATACGTGTAAGAACGGAATATATACGTCTAAGAACGGAATATATATGTGTAAGAAATATATATATGCGTAACAACTGAATATATTTGCGTAAGAACGGAATATATATGTGTATGAACTGAAAATATATGCGTCAAACTGAATATATATCCGTAAGAACTGAATATATATGTGTAAGAGCTGAATATATATGCGTGAGAACTGAATATATATGTGTAAGAACTGAATATATATGTGTAAGAACTAAATATATATGCGTAAGAACTGAATATATATGCGTAAGAACGGAATATATATGTGTATGAACTGAATATATATGCGTAAAACTGAATATATATGCGTGGGATCTGAATATATATGCGTAAGAACTGAATATATATGCGTCAGAACGGAATATATATGCAAAAGAACGGAATATATATGGGTAAGAACGGAATATATGTGTAAGAATGGAATATATGTGTAAGAATATATATGCGTCAGAACGGAATATATATGTGTAAGAACGGAATATATATGCGTAAGAACTGAACTGAATATATATGCGTAAGAACTGAATATATATGCGTATAACTGCATATATATGTGTAAGAACGGAATATATATGCGTAAGAACTGAACTGAATATATATGCGTAAGAACTGAATATATATGCGTAAGAACTGAAGATATATGCGTAAAAACTGAATATATATGCGTAAGAACGGAATATATATGTGTAAGAACGGAATATATATGTGTAACAACTGAGTATATATGTGTAAGAACTGAATATATATGCGTAACCACTGAATATATATGCGTAAAACTGTATATATATGCGAAAGAACGGGGAATATATGTGTAAGAACGGAATATATATGTGTGAGAACGGAATATATATGTGTAAGAACGATATATACGTGTAGTACGGAATATATATGTGTAAGAACAGAATATATATGTGTAAGAACGGAATATATATGTGTAAGAACGGAATATATATGTGTAAGAACGGAATATATATGTGTAAGAACGAAATATATATGTGTAAAAACAGAATATATATGTGTAAGAACGGAATATATATGTGTAAAAACGGAATATATATGTGTAAGAACGGAATATATACGTGTAAGAACTGAATATATATGTGTAAGTTCGGAATATATATGCGTTAGAACGGAATATATATGTGTAAGAACGGAATATATACGTGTAAGAACGGAATATATATGTGTAAGAACAGAATATATATGTGTAAGAACGGAATATATATGTGTAAGAACGGAATATATACGTGTAAGAACGGAATATATACGTGTAAGAACGGAATATATATTTGTAAGAAATATATATATGCGTAAGAACTGAATATATATGCGTAAGAACGGAATATCTATGTGTATGAACTGAATATATATGCGTAAAACTGAATATATATGCGTAAGAACTGAATATTTATGCGTCTGAGCTGAATATATATGCGTAAGAACTGAATATATATGTGTAAGAACTGAATATATATGCGTAAGAACTGAATATATATGCTTAAGAACTGAATATATATGCGTAAGAACTGAATATATATGCGTAAGAACTGAATATAAATGCGCAAGAACTGAATATATATTCGTAAGAACTGAATATATATGTATAAGAACGGAATATATATGTGTAAGAACGGAATATATATGTGTAAGAACTGAATATATATGCGTAAGAACTGAATATATATGTGTAAGAACTGAATATATGTGTAAGAACAGAATATATATGTGTAAGAACTGAATATATATGTGTAAGAACTGAATATATATGTATAAGAACGGAATATATATGTGTAAGAATGGAATATATATGTGTAAGAACGGAATATATATGTGTAAGAAGTGAATATATATGTGTAAGAACGGAATATATATGTGTAAGAAGTGAATATATATGTGTAAGAACGGAATATATATGTGTAAGAACTGAATATATATGTGTAAGAATTGAATATATATGTGTAAGAACTGAATATATATGCGTAAGAACTGAATAAATATGTGTAAGAACTGAACATATATGCGTAAGAACTGAACATATATGCGTAATAACTGAACATATATGCGTAAGAACTGAATATATATGCGTAATAACTGAATATATGCGTAAGAACTGAATATATATGCGTTAGAACTGAATATATATGCGTAAGAACTGAACATATATGCGTAAGAACTGAATATATATGCGTAAAAACTGAACATATATGCGTAAGACCTGACCATATATGCGTAATAACTGAATATATATGCGTAAGAACTGAATATATATGCGTAAGAACGGAATATATATGTTTAAGAACGGAATATGTATGTGTAAGAACGGAATATATATGTGTAAGAACGGAATATATATTTGTAAGAACGGAATATATATGTGTAAGAACGAAATATATATGTGTAAGAACGGAATATATATGCGTAAGAACTGAATATATATGCGTAAGAACTGAATATATATGTGTAAAAACTGAATATATATGCGTAAGAACGGAATATATATGTGTAAGAACTGAATATATATGTGTAAGAACTGAATATATATGCGTAAGAACTGAATATATATGTGTAAAAACTGAATATATATGCGTAAGAACGGAATATATATGTGTAAGAACTGAATATATATGTGTAAGAACTGAATATATATGCGTAAGAACTGAATATATATGCGTAAGTACTGAATAAATATGTGCAAGAACTGAATATATATGCTTAAGAACTGAATATATATGCGTAAGAACTGAATATATATGCGTAAGAACTGAATATATATGCGTACAACTGAATATATATGTGTTAGAACTGAATATATATGCGTAAGAACTGAATATATATGCGTAAGAACGGAATATATATGTGTAAGAACGGAATATATATGTGAAACAACAGAATATATATGTGTAAGAATGGAATATATATGTGTAAAAACGGAAAATATATGTGTAAGAACGGAATATATACGTGTAAGAACGAAAT
>JAWPHD010024979.1:0-17614 GCA_037043455.1 Cyrtodaria siliqua | reverse complement strand
GACGGCCATCTTGAATGACGCTCTAGACCTTATTTTAACAAATCCTCAAATCAGTTTTCTTTAAAATGCTCGCCAACGCCTTGACCAGTTTGTTCAAATGAAGTCCCCGGGGTCAAAAATGGCTATGCCCGGGGGTCCAAAGTTTGTATATTGAGATTTTGCATGTTTTTCATATACACATAGGAAAAAAATCTTCTCTGAAACCACAAGGCACAGTGCTCTCATGTATTACATGTAGCATCATGTTATGGTCCTCTACTAAGTTTGTTCAAATGGTGACCTGGCCCTCCCCGGGGGTCACAGTTTTTACATAGACTTGTATAGGGAAAAACCTAAAAAATCTTCTTCTCTGAAAATGCAAGAGCCGGAGGTTTAATATTTAGCGTTTTCTATAAGTTTATGGTCCTCTACCAAGTTTGTTCAAATGGTGACCCTGGTTTCAAATTTGGCACAGCCCCGAGGTCACAGTTTTACCTAGTCTTATATAGAAAAACATTTAAAAACAATTTTTCTCTGAAACTACAAGAGCCAGAGGTTTTGCATTTACTATAGGATTATGGTCCTTTACCAAGTTTGTTCAAATGGTGACCCTGAGGTCACATTTGGCCCCGCCCAGGGGGTCACAGTTTTACACAGGCTTGTATAGGGAAAAACATAAAAACATCTTCTTCTCTGGAACTGCAAGAGCCAGAGGTTTAATGTTTTGCATTTGCTATAAACTTATGGTACTCTACCAAGTTTGTTCAAATGGTGACCCTGGGGTCAATTTGGCCCCGCCCCGGGTCAGAGTTTAACATAGACTTATATAGGAAAATATTTAAATAAATATCTCTGGAACTACAAGAGCCAGAGGTTTAATATTTTGCATTTACTATACTCTTATGGTCCTTTAGCATGTTTGTTCAAATGGTGACCCTTGGGTCACATGTTGTACATAGACTTTTACAGGGAAAAGCTTAAAACTCTTCTCTAATACCACAAGGCACACAGCTTTCATATATATTACATGTATCCCTGGGGTCACACTTGACCCTGCCCAGGTGTTACATTCTAGCACCTTCATTTAGTATTTGATATTTACCAAACTTTGTCAGTGTCTTTATCTCAATGTTAACAGAACAGAGGCCACATTTCTTGAACAATCTTAACCAGACTTGCACAGATTGTATATGACCATAAGATTTCGAACAAGTTTGATAATGGCCGGTACTCAGGTGATTGATTTTAGGACCATCTTGGCCCTCTTGTTTAATACGATTTTAATAAGATTACCTTTTTTTCTCTGGTGACATAACTGTTAATTTTTCTTCTTATTTATTATATTATATATATATGTATTATATATATATATGATATATAGAATCATCTGTTTTCGCGGATTACTACAAAGGAATTTTAGCAAGGATCAAATAAATGCTGCTTATCGACCTGTTAAAAGCGCTGTACTCTGAATAACCGGCCATAATTTTGTACCGCCATTTTTGCAAAAAAACACCAAAAACATTGTGTGGTGTATGCAGCTAAGTGGAAGTACTGGGCCCATATTCATAAAGCTTCTTAAGATATTTCTCAACTTATAATACCTTCAAGTGAGGTTATTTTCTAGAACTTCTACTTAAAGCTACAGAGTCTCTATATCAATCTATTTCTTCTTTGTAGACGTATCTTTATTTTAACTTCATGTTCACCAGCTCATGTCGAAATCGGGTATTTAAGCGAGCAAATATAACGCAGGACATCATTTATTGTATAGACATCGACCAGTGTACATTGTACCTGTACACAGGTAACATTATGATTTACAGAAGGAAAAAGGCCTCTCGGGACTCGAACACACAACCTTCTGATTTCAAGTCAGGTGCTCTATCCACTGAGCTACATGTATAACGCTTCTTGAGAAAACGCAACTCAAGATGAATCCATAAATATATGGTCCATCTTGTCGGAAATGTAAATTAACATTACCTAGTTTAATACTATATGTTATCAATATGAAACTAATAATCCGCCTCAAAACAACCATATATCTCAACTTGTTATTTAGCGCTTGATGAGTTTGTGTGTGCGCAAGTTATTACTTAAAGTATATTTAGTGTTAATAATGCTAGAACATACCAATAAATAGCAGTGGTCTAGTGGTTAAATGTACGTCTCATCAAAACTTAAATTTCAAATCCCGTTCTGGGCAAGTTTTTTTATCAATATATTCTGAAGCCGTATGTTTATCGATGTTACCTGTACGAAGGCTATATAAAAATGTGATATTTTACGCATCAATATCTGTCTTATATACCGACTATTGGGGTGTTCGTCAATTTGAAACTACTTCACACGTGACTCATTGATATTCATGAGTTATTCCGGTTAAAATAGAGACTCTGTAGCTTTAAGAAAACATAAAACATCTTAGGTATCTTAAATTTCGACTTAAGTTGTGTTGAAACTCCATCAAAAATTAAGACACCTCCTATACATGTATACCATATCTTAACTATTTAAGAAAATGTTCTATGTACCCAAGTACAGGTAAACATATATGTAGATCGTGAAAAATCATTTGCGAAATTAATCATGTGTTTCTATACCTGTACTATACTAGCGTGGTAATTGAAAGACCGTGGGTTCGAGTAATGTTTTTGACTTGTTGCAATTTGAAAAAAAGAAATGATACTATAATATGATAGTGTTTCTTTACTATTTAAATAATTGCTTTACAAACATCTTCAACAACGCCATAGTTTTATCAGTGGCTTATAAACAATATCAAATGTTCTAGGTTAATCAATTTGAATCAAACTATTTATGCATGTTAAATTTGTATTTGAAAAAAGATTTAATCGAGGTACGTATTAAACTACGAGGTAGGCATCACATAGTTTAGTAATACTCCATGAAATTGATTGGTAGAATTTAATTAAATTTGTTACACTCATGTATCAAGCAGAAACTGTGTCCGTGTAGATAATAGATTATCAAATCCGTATTGAGATGAGTTCATTTGTAGGTCATGGTCATATTAATAGTTTTTTTTACAATGTCTCTTGTTCTACAAGATTCCTGTTGGTGACTATGTGTGGGTGTTTCCATAAAACGGGGTTAGACCAATACTTACCTGTCTTTATTTCAAATTTTTAAAATTAATTTTATTTACATAATGGGCTATTTTTTTTTTTAAATCATGTTTATTTCCCATCTTCAGTTACTCAAAAGTTTCTGCTTTGCACTTAAAGGAGAAAAAAACAGACAAATGAGTTTTAAATGGGGACATATAGTGAGGACAATTAGGTCGAAACACATACTATATGAGGACATTGTCTCATGTCGTTACATGTCTCTCCGTTTTGTGTCCCCTTTAAATCTAAGGTAGTATATGTAACTGAAGGACACAGAGTTTGTCCTCACATGGTCATGTGTGTCCTCACATGGCAGGATTATGACTTATATTTGTCCTCACATGAACGGAGGTGTCATCTCTCTCTCTCTCCATGAAAAATCAAAATCACTAGATGACAATTTTAAGGAAATGCCAAGATGAATAAACACAATCTTCTATTTTATTTTTTAGGAGAAAGTCTTGTAGTATTTAAAGATATTTTCCATTGCTATAACACTGCCTTTAAAGGGACACGGAAATCAAACATTAATTTTAGCATCTCAATTTATTAACCTAGCATTATTTTGGCATTAAACATGTTAAACCTGCACGCATTTAATTAAATAAAGTGTTGAGTTTTCATTTTCCCTTCGTTGTTCTGTTAAATCTTTAACATTAACATGTTATATCAGTGAAATAAAGTCATCAGTTAGTAACGTGTAAAAACAACTCTTTTTTTAACTATTATAATTGCAACGTTGCAATGTCATCTCTTGTTTACATATGGGTTTCCGATTACGCTTGCAGTTCATGTAAGATTTGCATATAAATACCAGTGTAGCCAGTGTTTGTAAGAAAAAAGGAGCAGAACCTAATATGCTGTTCAATATGACCAGGGATCAGCATGTTTTTACCGATTTCAATGAATTAGGAAACCATTATATAATCTTGCAACTTTTATCAATGCCTGATCTGTGATTTTTACTAGATCAGCTCTGATGAAGAACATATTATGGTTTTGCAAATCATCAACATGGACGATTTAACTGTTTGTGTGTAAACATGAAAAGGCGCCAAACTGATCAGGTAAAACACATGAGGACAAAAAAGGAATTCTAAACCATTCTCAGAATTAGCAATAACAAAGGGTAAAAGTCGTTGCGGCAAAGTTATACAACTTATAATAGCTCTATGCTACTTTTGGTTTTTATTTTATAACTCAGGTCCGTGGCTCCAAGGTCAAGGTCACATTTAGAGGTCAAAGGTCAAATTGTGTCCAGTCAGTAACTCTGGCATTCCTGAACGGATATTCAAATAACTTGGCACAAGTGCTCAGCACAACCAGACGACATGTCGCGCACAAAATCCAGGTTCGTCGCTCCAAGGTCAAGGTCACACTTAAAGGTCAAAGGTCAAATCATGTCTGGTCAATAACTGGCATTTCTTGATGGATTTTGAATTAACTTGGCACAAGTGCTCACCACAACAACATGATGTATCGCGCACAAAATCCAGGTCTTGACTCCAAGGTGAAGGTCACACATAGAGTCAAAGGTCAAATGTGTCCAGTCAATAACCTGGCATTCATAGACGGATTTTCAAATAACTTGGCACAAGTGCTCACCACAACAGAGATGTGGCAAGCACAAATCCAGGTCTGTGGCCTAGGTCAAGGTCACACTTAGAGGTCAAAGGTAAAATTGTGTCAAGTCAATAACTCTGGTATTCCCTGGACGGATTTTCAATAACTTGGCACAAGTGCTCACCACAACAAGACGACATGTCGCGCACAAAATCCAGGTCCGTCTCCAAGGTCAAGGTCACACTTAAAGGTCAAAAGTCAAATCATGTCCGGTCAATAACTGGCATTCCTGGACAGATTTTCAAATATCTTCGCACAAGTCCTCACCACAGCCAGACGACGTGTCTCGCACAAAATCCAGGTCCGTGGCTCCAAGGTCAAGGTACACTTAGAGGTCAAAGGTCACTTCGGGGGCAATTGTCACTAACTGTGACATTTCTTGTTACTCGAGTTAGTTTTATTTGAATGTCTCTATTCATCTTAAGGTTACATGTACGTCAGAATACCGGGTAAGGAAAGGAGTATGCACAACCAACAACAGTACTATTTTTATGAGTGGAGTGGTCCGGTGGTAAAATGTCGGACAGAGCAAGAGGTCGTGTGTTCGATCCTCGCCTTAGCCATGTTATTTATCATTGAGCAAGATGTTAATCCACATTGCTTAATACTGGTTCTACCAGGAAGTCATCGAGAGTGATTAATATAAGTTAGAAATACTTGTTTAGCAATGGGATGTAACAAAATATGTTTAAACTAACTAACTAAACTGTTTTTAACTTTATTTAACCGACTAGTTACGACAAACACATACAATATCAGAAAGAAGACCTTTAACTGCAAAAATAGATTTGATAATTTGCCACTGAGTAAATGTTGATAGACGACTTAACACGTTTTCATAAAAACAACGGGCCATTTCAACTAAATCAATACCCTTTTGAATGGAAGTCCTGTGACATTCCTTTCTACAATATAACCATATTTCATATTTGTATAGGATTATTACCTTCTATTCAAGGCACTGTTTGGCAGATAATAAACTTACGACCTGATAAAAGGACACTGTTAAAATAGAGAAAAAGGTTGAAACTTTATTAAATCTTCTTTGATACTTTTGAACAGCTATTGAGTCATCATATTTTATAGACCAAAGAGTTCTACTGAATTATGTTGAAGTGTTTATTAAAGTTCTCCGGCCATGTTTTGTTTCATGAACATGTTTATGTTTATTTCAATCGAAATCAATACACAACAATAGATATTTACAATTCACACATTGCAATATATGTGAAAAGCGAGAATAAGATTTTATTTGCTGACATAGAAAACTTTGAAAGGTAAATTAATCCACAGGTAAATGTATTTATCAATTATCTGGCAGTAGCTATGCAGCTATACAATTCAGATTTACCTCATTTCCCTGTGCAGTCATGCAGTGAGTAGTATCTAATACTAATTTTTACATACCGGTTTTAAATATAAAATTATGTTCCTCTCCGGAACAATCAAGAAATGTTCATATGATGTTTAAGAGTTAAATTTGTTAATTGATACTACTACAAAAAGGGTGGCCATTCACCTACAAAAAACAGTTTTGATTCATGTGGTTAAGACATTGTGAACATTAACAATGAATAATAGTACTACTTGCAGAATTACTAAGTGTTCTGTGTTTTAATGACAACAATACAGACAAAGTCTAATATTATACTTAGATAGAAACTGAATACCAGGTTAGGAGAGTAGTTGGTACGGTATTGGGTTATGATTTTATTTACCCACTAGTTTTGCCTACCATGTAGTCTTCATCAGGGTATTAATTGCGTATGAATTACTGAAAATTAAAAATGGTATCAAGCATGTATAATTCTAGCCTTAATTTGTATTGTGTAGCCTGTTTAAGCATGGCAGACACATAGGGATCACCATAGAGGGGCCGTATAATTCTAGCCTTAACTTGTATTGTGTAGCTTGTGTAAGCATGGTAGACACATAGGGATCACCATAGAGGATCGTGACAATTTAATCTGCATCCCTATGTTGCAACTTTCAAAAAGAAAAAGACCTATTATCACTTTGCACAGTTTCTGTAACCAATTTTCAGCATAAACCGAGTTGTGGCCTTTTTTACTAGAAAAATCTGTTTACCTGCAACCTGACCATAGTCATATTTGACAAAGTTTTTAATATGATCAAAATTTGTGTGCATTTAATCCATAAACTTTACTTAGCTGTCGCTTATCGCTTATACAGTCCATTATAACCAAGCTTTATTCACCCCTCCCCCCCCACCCCCCCCCCCATTATAACCAAGCTTTATTCCCCACCCCCCATTATAACCAAGCTTTATCCCCCCCCACCCCCGCCCACACACAGAATTAATGCTCCTTTCCGCAAGCAATGACATATGTTCTATAACCCAGTTTTAATCTTTAGGAAGTTATGGCCCTTTCCACAAACCTAGCCTGAATTGAATGTTGTTTAACGGCTCATCAACACAGTATAGGTTATTTAGAGCCACCCCAGAGAGAGGGGAAGGATACATAGGAATCCAGGAACCTGCCCTACTCTTATTATCGAATAGATTCCTATGGTTCTTTAACGTGCTTGGAGGATAGACCGATACATGGACTGCCCGGTTTACGTCCCCATCCGACGGACGAGGCTAAGGGAAAGCATCTTGCCCAAGAACAGGTTTGTTCATACTTGTGAAGACAGTATTTGATGATGTCATGTTATCACTGCCTCACAGGTTCTGTAACAAAGTAACGAATTTACCATTTTATTTATAAATAAGAACTGCACTAATTTGGCTTCCAAACCCCTTTATTTTATTTGCAAGAGATCTAGACCGACTTCTTTGCTTGCTTTTCACTGGAGGTTTCACAATAATACAAAATTCATTCTCTACCACTGTTATTCTTTTTTTTTATTTAAACATTGACCTTTGCTTTGTTAAATAATTATTTATTGAACAGGACAAGTGATGATTTGATGACAGATGAAGGTCAAAACACTTTAGAATCACTTTAAAATGGAAAATATACCTTTAAAATAATACGATAATGTACATACATAGTGAAGGCTATTTAGTTCTAATCATGATTGGAAACTTAATGAGGTAACCTACATAATTAGACCTAAAGTGGAAGTTAGGGTGTAACTTATACCGTAATCTTGTCCCATATCTTTCTCCAGAAACACTATATGTGCTAATTTACATTATCGATTTCAATAAGATAACGCCTGGTTGATATTGTCAATCAAGTGTTCATTATACCCATTGTCTTGTACAGAATACAGACAACACTTAATATTTGTTAGAACAAATAGGTTAGAATACGATATCAAATATATCTTGGATTATGAATGGTGTCTGTTGACCCTTGAGTGTATATGAATGCGGAGACATTGTGTGAACCCAAGCTCAGACCCACAGTGGGTAAAATCAACGGACCTGGATGATTTGGGTCAGCAAAATCTCTTTTGGGTAGTTTAATGCATGATAAACTTACATGAATTAACATTATTTATTAATTAACAATAACAAACTGTAGTGTTTGTTCCAAAATGTTTGTATACTAGGTTAAAAATGTTGCAAGATAGTTGTAATGCAAACTTCAGTATAAATATGCGGGTTGGTTTTAAAGGGACACCCGGCAATCTTGATTTTTTTTGTTGAAAAACACTGCATCTCATTAGTTTTTTGCTAAATAACTTGAATTTGTTCAGTCATTAATATTAATAATAAAAATAGTATAAATGATAATATAAAGCAAATTGTTTTTACACATTATTAACTGTTGATTATATTGCACCAATAATATATTTAAACCTATGTTGGAATAAAATCAAAAATCTACATTTTATTTTAACTATATGTAAGCAGGTTTGAAGTCAAAATATACTGGGTAAATAAACTGAGACGCTAATTTCAATGCTTGATAAAAAATGTCATGATTGCCATGTGTCCCTTCACTGCTGGCATAGGGTTTAAATTAACACAAACATTTACAATAAAGTTTGAGCCCCTCAGTGGCATTTCTGACGAGAATCTGCATCATTCATCTCATCTCCCTCTGAGGTGGCCCCAGCAAACTGCGGCTCTGGGACCAAAGTAGTAGCCCATTGTCTTTCCCTACAGGAGGTAGAATCCCTCAGTAGAAGCTGCATGGTAACTGAATACCATGCTTTTAAATTAAATGAGGATTAGTTAAAACTTATTTATTTTACATTGATTATAGGGAAAGCTCTCTGAACTTATTTTAATCAATCTCAATGTCTTCCTGGGTAGAACACTCAGTGTCTTCCTGGGTAGAACAAGTACTAAGCAAATGCTGATAAAGTGTCTTGCTCAGAGACACAATACATATGTTCATGGCAGAATCGAACTAACAACTTTTCAATCCTGGGTCCAATGCTCTACCACTAGACAACAGTGCTCCAGGATTGAGGTTTGAGAACATGGTATTGATTGCCAGTGTAATCATCTTTATTCCTCATCACCATTACCCATTACCTCCACTACCAATGTTGCCACAAATAAGTATCTTATGATTCCTATATGATTCTCATATAATACCTATTATATGATATTTATATAAAAGGAGCAGTACATGATTCTTATATAACACTTTTCTTATAAGAATCATATAAAATCATATGAGAATCATATAAGTATCATATGAGAATAATAGGAGTGTCATATGAGATGCATATAAGTATCAGATAAGAATCATATAAGTATCATATGAGAATCATATACAAATCATATAAATATCATATGAGAATCATATAAGTATCAAATAAGTATAATATGACAATCATATACGAATCATAAAAATATCCCATGAGAATCATATAAGTATCATATGTGAATCATATAAGTATCATATAAGTATCATATGAGAATCATAGCAGAATCATATAAGAATCATATAAATATCATATGAGAATCATATAAGTGCCATGAGATTCATATATGAATCATATAAGTATTATATGAGAATCATATGATACTCATATATGTAGCATTATATAAGTAGCATATTAGAATCATATGAGTGTCATATAAGTCATGTAAGAATCATATAAGTATCATATGAGAAGCATATAAGTATCATATGAGAAGCATATAAGTATCATATGAGAATCATAGGAGTGTCATATGAGACTCATATAAGTATCAAATGAGAATCATATAAGTACCAAATAAGTATCATATGAGTATCATATAAGTATCATATGAGAATCATATAGGTATTATATGAGAATCATAGGAGTGTCATATGAGACTCGTATAAGTATCAAATGAGAATCATATAAGTATCATATAAGTATCATATGAGTATCATATGAGTATCATATAAGTATCATATGAGTATCATATAAGTATCAAATAAGTATCATATGAGAATCATATAAGTATCATATGAGTATCATATGAGAATCATATAAGTATCATATGAGAATCATATACAAATCATATAAATATCATATGAGAATCATATAAGTATCATATAAGTATCATATGAGAATCATATAAGTATCATAGCAGAAGCATATAAGAATCATATAAATACCATATGAGAATCATATAGGTATCATATGTGACTCATATAAGTCGCATATGATAATCATATAAGTAGCATATGAGAATCATATAAGTAGCATATGAGAATCATATAAGTAGCATATGAGAATCATATAGTAACATATGAGTAGCATATGAGAATCATATAAGTATCATATGAGAATCATATAAGTATCATATGAGAATAACTTAAGTATCATAAGAGAATCATAAAAGTTAACAAAAAAAAATCATGCAAATCATATGAAACTGTGTGTGTTTAAAAGTGAAGATTTTATGAATTTATTCTTGTATGGAAATATATGAAACTCCTAATATATAAATATCATATGGTAGGTTTTTCATGATAATCATATGTGGCTCCTTTCATATAAGAATCCTGAGAATGCAGTCGTGTTTATTATATACTAAAGGAAAAAAGAAACGCAACTTGGGCATTTCTGCTATATATTGTATACATAATATGCTGCTGGTAATCGAATGAAGAACGGCTACTTCAGACTTTACATTAAATACAAAGCGAAACTTCAACATTTATGCATTTCGTGTTACAGAGTGTACTGTGAGTAAAAAGTCTACAACGGTACAATTTTGTCCTTTCTCTAACTAGCTCCAACTTTTTTTTACAAAACATTTTTGTATTGCTCTGGATTATTACGTGGAATTAAGTGTGCAGTATATAGAGTTTAATAAACAGTGATTTTGGGATACGGGAAATATCTCCCGAGGTAGAGAAATGGCCCCGATATAAGAACGAGTGCGGAGCATGAGTTCTTATATCGGGGCCATTTCTCTAGCGAGGGAGATATTTTCAGTATCTCAAAAACACTAGTTATTAAACTATATATTACGTAATTTAAAATGATATTTTATTAATATTTCTAATGATTCACGCCTTTTTACACCAGTTTGCACGAGAACGCCAAGACGCCGTTACATCATCCAAGACGACGTTACGTCATACAAACAAAACAAGTGGAACCGGAACTCTTCGTCAAATTCTGTAATCGTTATTTCCTAGTGACGGAATCTGACGAAGACGTCCGTAAAACAATCGGAACATCATTTGGCATTTCCGCCACTGACGGAAAAGGCCGAGCAATGTTCCGTACTGGGAAATATCTCCCACTGGGAGATATTTCCCAGTAGAGCAAACGAGTAGTATAGCTTTTCTATTCCCAGTATTTCCTATATAAATCAGAGACAATTATGGAATATATAAATTATATAGTGGAAATTAATTCCCGAGTTGCATTTCTCTTTTCCTTTAGTATATATGGCAAAATTGCCTATGAAAGCTGTTAAAGATTTGTAAAACTCGTACCATTCAATAGCAACCAATAAATCAATCAATCCATCTGAGGTCACTGTCCCAATACATAACCTTATGTAAAAACTCATTTCATTTCTAAAATGCCTGTATTGCATAGGGTAATTAATGTATTTACAAACATGAACGGACAGGTATGGTTTACATAGGTAAATAGCTGTATGTATTGAGTGTTGACATAGGGCCTGGCCAATATACCTTTACAAAAACGTTTGTGGCATATACATAATATTAATCTAAAATGTTTTGAACCACTAGCATTCATACATGTAAATATTGACGAGTTTATTGAACTCGTAATCAATTTGTTTAAATGTACAATTTACCTGCATACATTCATGTATTTTAAACCATATTGAAAAGATTAAATACGAACGGATACTCCAGTGAAAGAGAACTGCTTATAGCAGCTTTTGTTATTTTAACTTTTGATTTGTATTTCTGTTCATCTCAAATTTGTTGTAACTAAAGTTGCCTCACTTTTGGCATGCAGACTGTTGATGAGCCTATAAACCTCTTATCTGTGATAACTCTTACTTGAGTTTCAACTTCATTTTGGACAGAAACCTATCATTTTGGGAATCAGCAGGTCAAAGTCATGATGACCGTGAAGTTTACTTGATTTACCTTGTGGACGAATTATACGTTGTTTAGACAGTCATGTTCCCGTGAATTCATGTTCATTTTGTCATTCCCCGTGTGGTTGCCGGGGTAGAATACAACCACTGCAAATCCCGCTAGAGGCAGAGGGGTAGTACCCACCACCCACCCCCACCCCTTCATGTTCATTTTGTCATGTTCATTTAAGTTCTTCATCGTGATCCCAGTATTGTTTCAGGTGCTACTTGAGTGGTGGCAGAAAACAGTGATCTCGGCTCAAGCGCAAAAAATGGGGTTCTTACAAGAGAATTTGCAGCAATTCTGCATTTCTGCAGCAGAGTAGGTTCTGCATATTTTTATCTAGATGTAAATGGAGAGTGAGACTGGAATGTCCATTCCTATTGGCGCCATATAACCTTTTTGTGTTGGTGCGCCGTAAAACCCTAATTCAACTCAACTCACTCCAATGGATCCTCTTCAAATGGATTAAAGGTGAACCCATCCCAATTATGTGGTCTCAAACCGAGAGTCTGGTATCGTTAACTTTCTGTTGTAAAATAGGTGGAAGGTGAGATGCTTACGAACAAAGGTGATATTTAGTAAAATATGATTTTACTATTAGGAGTTTATATCATTGCGCGATTCTCTAGAATGACTTTCATTTTTGTGCAATACGAAGGCTGAATGCGAAACCTTGCTAAGTCTTTAATACTTTAAATGTATACTAATTATCATAGTTATACATTCCGCCCATGATTAGCACGTCTCGTGAAAGAAACCTGTCAGCATATTCTACATTTTCTCTGGCGATCATGAATTATGTATATAAATTATACATATAATGCTCCCACAGTTTAAGTGCTGCGATTTTAAAACCTTTTATATTTGATCAATACCCTATTTAATTATCTCTTAACTATGATATTTAACTTTGCTATTAAATGTGCCGTACATTTATCTTACAAATTATTTAAAATGTACCATAGAATTAACTCTGTTTATCCCATTTGCATTTTAAGTGTATGAATGAAACCTTTTGTGAAATATGACCCTTTTTCATGCAACATTATTCTTTTTCCCATATTGATTTCCGGCGTTATTGAATTTTGACAGAAACTAACAATGAATAATTATTGTATAATTTCATCGATCGGCTCATGAAAACGGTCTAAATGGTTTAGATTTATACATTTTTTTTAAATGGTAAACTTAAGTCAAATGAATGGTTTTGTTTAACTGTTGGTTGGTATTCACTAAAATTGGTAAAAAAATTAGTTTTTTTCCTTCTTAAAATGAACGTTAAAATTTAATGATTAGTTCACAAAAAACATAATTAAAAAATACTTACGCGGATTCATGTTTTACCCAGAAAAAGAATTCATTCAGCACTATATGCTACAGTACCGCAATATATATTTATTTGCATGAAACAATAAGGAAACGTAAAAAAACAACTTGTGAGTTTAAAGACAGTGATTGTAAAGGTCATCGTAAACTATGTCCAATGTCAGTTATTGTACAGGTCACCAAGGTCGCCAATAAACTATGCCCAATGACAATGATTGTAAAGGTCGTCGTAAACTATGTCCAATGTCAGTTATTGTACAGGTCACCAAGGTCACCAATAAACTATGCCCAATGACAATGATTGTAAAGGTCACCAATGAACTATGCCCAAAGGTGGTGATTGTACATGTCACCAATGAACTATGCCCAATGGCAGTTTTTGTTAGGGTCACCAATGAACTATTCCCGATGGCAGTTTTTGTTAAGGTCACCAATGAACTATGTCCAACGGCAGTGATTGTAAAGGTCACAAATGAACTATACTCAATGGTGGTGATTATAAAGGTCACAAATGAACTATACCCAATGGTGGTGATTATAAAGGTCACAAATGAACTATGCCCAATGGCAGTTTTTGTTAAGGTCACCAATGAACTATGTCCAACGGCAGTGATTGTAAAGGTCACAAATGAACTATGCCCAATGGTGGTGATTATAAAGGTCACAAATGAACTATACCCAATGGTGGTGATTGTAAAAGTCAAAAATGAACTACGCCCAATGGTGGTGATCATAAATGTCACAAATGAACTATACCAAATGGCGGTGATTATAAAGGTCACAAATGAACTATACCAAATGACGGTGATTGTAAAGGTCACCAATGAACTATTCCCAATGGCAGTTTTTGTTAAGGTCACCAATGAACTATTCCCGATGGCAGTTTTTGTTAAGGTCACCAATGAACTATGTCCAACGGCAGTGATTGTAAAGGTCACAAATGAACTATACTCAATGGTGGTGATTATAAAGGTCACAAATGAACTATACCCAATGGTGGTGATTATAAAGGTCACAAATGAACTATGCCCAATGGCAGTTTTTGTTAAGGTCACCAATGAACTATGTCCAAAGGCAGTGATTGTAAAGTTCACAAATGAACTATGCCCAATGGTGGTGATTATAAAGGTCACAAATGAACTATACCCAATGGTGGTGATTGTAAAAGTCAAAAATGAACTACGCCCAATGGTGGTGATCATAAATGTCACAAATGAACTATACCAAATGGCGGTGATTATAAAGGTCACAAAAGAACTATGCCCAATGGCAGTGTTTGTTAAGGTCACCAATGAACTATGCCCAATGGCAGTTTTTGTTAAGGTCACCATGGAACTATGTCCAACGGCAGTGATTGTACAGGTCACTCATGAACTATGCCCAATGGCGGTGATTATAAAGGTCACACATGAACTATACCCAATGGCGGTGATTATAAAGGTCACAAATGAATTATGCCCAATGGCAGTGATTGTACAGGTCACCAATGAACTATGCACAATGGCAATGATTGTAAAGGTCACCAATGAACTATACCCAATGGCAATGATTGTAAAGGTCACCAATGAACTACGACCCAACAACAATGATTGTACAGGCCACAAATGAACAATGCCCAATGGCAGTGATAGTACATGTCACCAATGAACTATGCCCAATGGCAGTGATTGTACAGGTCACCAATGAACTATGCCCAATGGCAGTGATCGTACAGGTCACCAATGAACTATGCCTAGCCGCAGCGATTGTAAAGGTCACCAGTGAATATGTCCAATGGCAGTGATTGTACAGGTCACCAATGAACAATGGCAGTGATTGTAAAGGTAACCAATGAACTATGTCCAACGGCAGTGATTATACATGTCACCGATGAACTCTGTCCAATGGCAGTGATTGTAAAGGTCACCAATGAACTATGTCCTATCTCAGTGAGTGTACAGGTCACCCATGAACTATTCACTATGGCAGTGATTGTAAAGGTCACCAATGAACTATGTCCTATCTCAGTGAGTGTACAGGTCACCCATGAACTATTCACTATGGCAGTGATTGTAAAGGTCACATATGAACTATGTCCAATGGCAATGATTGTACAGGTCAGCAATGAACTATGTCCAATGGTAGTGATTGTACAGGTCACCAATGAACTATGTCCAATGGCGGTAATTGTAAAAGTCACAAATCATCTATACCCAATGGCAGTGATTGTACAGGTCACCAATGAACTATGCTCAATGGCAGTTATTGTAAATGTCACAAATGAACTATGCCCTATGGCAGTGATTGTACAGGTCACCAATGAACTTTGTCCAATGACAGTAATTGTAAAGGTCACAAATGAACTATGCCCAATGGCAGTGAGTGTACATGTCACCAATGAACTATGACCAATGGCAGTGATTGTACAGGTCATCAATGAGCTATGACCAATGGCAGTGATCTTAAGGTCACTAATGAACTATGCCCAATGGCAGTGATTGTACACATCACCAATGAACTATGCCAATGGCAGTGATTGTGCATGTCACCAATGAACTATGTCCAATAGCAGTGATTGTACAGGTCCCTAATGAACTATGCCCAATGGCAGTGATTGTACAGGTCCTCAATCAAATATGTCCAATGACAGTGAGTGTACCAATGAACTACTAGTATACCCAATGACAGTATTGTACAGGCCTTCACTGAACTATGACCAATGGCAGTGATCTTAAGGTCACCAATGGACTATGCCCAATGGCAGTGATTGTACATGTCACCAATGAACTATGTCCAATGGCAGTGATTGTACAGGTCACAAATGAACTATGCCCAATGGCAGTGATTGTACAGGTCACCAGTGAACTATGTCCAATGACAATACTTATAAAGGTCACAATTGAACTATGCCCAATGGCAGTTGTTGTACAGGTCCCCAGTGATATATGTCCAATGGCAGTGAATGTGCAGGTCACCAGTGAACTATGCCCAATGGCAGTGTTTATACAGGTCATCAATGAACTATGTCCAATGGGTAATTGTTAATGTCAGCAGTGAACTATGCCCAATGGCAGTGATTGTACAGGTTCCCAATGAACTATGCCCAATGTCAGTGATTGTACAGATCCCCAGTGAAATATGTACAATGGCAGTGATTGTACAGGTCACCAATGAACAATGCCCAATGGCAGTGATCTTAATGTCACCAATGAACTATGTCCAATGGCAGTGATTGTACAGGTCCCCAATGAACTATGTCCAATGGCAGTGATTGTACAGGTCACCAGTGAACAATGCCCATTGACAGTGTTTGTACAGGTCACCAATGAACCATGTCCAATGGGTGATTGTAAAGGTCGCCAATGAACTATGTATGCCCAGCGGCAGTGATTGTACACGTCACCAATGAACTATGTCCAATGGCAGTGATTGTAAAGGTCAACAATAAACTATGTCCAACGGCAGCGATTGTCCAGTTAACATATGAGCTCTGCCCAACAGAAGTGATTGTTCATATCACAAATTATCTATGCCAAACGACTGATAGTTAAGTTTGCCAACGGCCTATGCTCAACGGCAGTGATTTTAAAGGTCGTCAATGAACTTTGCCCAACGCCAGTACTTGTACAGGTCACCAACGACTTCAAGGTAAAGCTCCTGATGGACGTGCAAAGAATACTAAGATATGCAAAACGTAATATACATAGAATAATTTATTAAATAATGAAGTATCCCACCAAAATGAACAGAACATGCACCTATACATGCACACACTTTCAGATGAAACATGCGTTTCAGTTTTAATTGCCTAAATCAAACCCTTAAAGTACATCTACGGAATATATTCGTATGTTTCGCATCTACAGAAAGAAGTAATACTCAGTTACATCTTAGTTCCCTGGTTTCAATCTTTATGATACCAACATCTGATTTCTAAGTTCATCTTATAACTTGGTTTCCAGAACCAAACATAAAAGAGCCATTAGTACATACCATACTATTGTCAAGTAAATGTGGACATGAAAAGTAATGATTCTTGACATGTAGACTTGGACATGCAACACCAATCATTCTTGAGAATATTCTTAC